>JAQJVL010005990.1:0-31727 GCA_035578905.1 Stictocephala bisonia | reverse complement strand
GAGGCATTTTTTGCATGTATATCAGTATTACGGTTAAACGAAGTTATACACATAAAAAGTTTTAAATACATAATTTGTTTGCCATATTGTTAGGTGTAATATAAAAAAAGAATCACGTCTGTAACTTTATTAGTTTTCGAGCTATGAGTATTTAACCAAAGTACCTGCTCTTGCGATGTTTGGGAGGGGATTGGGGGGGAAGCAAGAGGGGTGGGGTCGGGACTTTGTCATTTTTTATTGTTTACCTTGTATACTAACACCCTGCAAAAATTCAGCTTTCCCCTAATTAGTTGCGACACAAAACCTTCATTGACTGGGCTATCATTCCAGTCCTGCCGGGTAGGCCTATACCTAGCATGACACTCACAGCAATCTCTCAATCCGAAGACATCCAAGCCATAAAAAAATTGAAACCTAAACGATCCACTAGTCCAGATGGATTACCTTCGTAAATTTTTAAGGTATGCATGGCATTTCTTGTAGCACTTCTTCATTATATCTTTAATCTGTCCATAAAAAAATTTATTTTTCTTAAGCATGGAAACAAGTAAAAGTAGTTCCTATCTTTAAAAAAGGCAAAAAATAAGAAGTAACCAATTATCAATCATTGCTATCTTGTCCATACCAGCCAAGGTTTATGAATCGATATTGTACAATCGGCTGTTTAATCACGTTAAACAGTTCATAAGTCCTCACCAACATGGTTTTTATCCTTGTCGAATAATTTTTTTCATATTTAATAAAATTTTCCGAGTTTTGTCTTTTTGAATTACATAAAGGAGGACAAGAGGATGTCATATACACAGATTGTGAAAAAGCATTTGATAAAGTGAACCATTTAATATTATTATCTAAACTTAATCCATTAGGAGTGTCATCCGGCTTCCTAAAGTTATTCTCATCTAATTTATCAAGCCCAATACGTGGTATATAACAGCTTTTCATCTAAACAATTTATAGCTAGATCTGGGGTTCCACAGGGTTCTAATTTAGCACCTTTATTATTCAAATTTTAGTTAATAATATTAAGGATTCCATCAAACATTGTAAAGTTTTACCTCATGCCAATGATTTGAAACTTTTCAGAAATATTAAAAAGTAGTAAAACTGTCAGCTTGTTCAAGAGGACCTGGATCGTCTTTTTATTTTGACTAATGATCATCTAAAATTCCATGTCAATAAATGTACTGTTATGTCCTTCTCAAATAGTTCAAGACCGGTTTGGTCAAATTTAATTATAGAATTATACTACAAAGTCTTCCATCAAAGATTTAGGTGTAAATTTTGACGAAACCTTTTCTTTTTCTGCTCATATAGACGGTATGTAAACTGTAAACATGCCTTTCCAACACCGGGATTCATTAGGAATTCAAGTAATTATTTAACTGACCTCAACATCTTAAAACTTCTTTATTGCTCTCTGGTTCGGTCAAAGTTAGAATTTGGTTGTGTTGTTTGGAATCCCAATATAATATATCTCTCTGATTTAATAGAAAATGTTTAGAAAAAATGTCTATGACTTCTTTATTTTAAATATTTGGACACTACACAAACTCTGTACTTTATTAAAAACTTCCCAGAATTTTCGAAGTGGACTTCCTTATCAATAGAAGACGGGTGGCAATGCTGGTGTAACTTTTTGTGGGGTGCTCGACGACTCAACTCTTTTTCCACGTCAAAATTCGCGTTTACGTTTGCTTTTCAATCCATACTTCTCACGAAGCAATTTGGGTTCAAATTCCCCAATTAGTTCATTGGTTAAATTGTTTAATAATTTACCACCTAACATTGATATCCATTCAATTGCTCAGTACAATGTTTTAAAAATAAATTTAAATTTGTTTTATTGTTAGAAGTTAGTTTAGCAAGTATTGCATGCGATGAAAGTTTATGGTCCTATAAAATTATTTATTGTTATTGTTAGTATATATAACTTTATTTATTCAAATTGTATTATATGTTGTCTGCTAATTTATTATTATTTCTGTTTGCATGTACTCGTATATTATTTACTTGACTTATTATTTATATATTGTTGGTACAATCAGTGTATCATTTCTATATCTTACATTGGTGATTTGTTTATAAGAAGATCATACTAGAACTGGACACTTCTAAATTCACAATTATTATTTATATTAATGCTATTTTCTAATTGAGTCAAAAATCTGTAAATGGTATTGTCAAATGTAAAATAAAAATAAAATATAAAAACATTTGGGCAGACACGAACTCAGAAACTCTAAGTAGCAAAAAAGAAAAAAAATTTAAAAAGGGTCAGTTAATCCCAAGCACGAATTCGGCAACTTCTCTCCGCAGGTAGCGGCAAGTGGGTGGTTGGCTACAGAGAGCACAGAGAGAGAGTTTATCCCTATACTGCCTCTAACTATAAAACGTACTTAACTTTATTTTTTAAATATTGTGCTGAGCAATTGAATGGATCAGTGTTAGGAACTCAAATTGGTTCGTGAGAAGTATGGGGTGAAAAGCCAACGTAAACGCGAATTTTGACGTGGAACGTTAAAATGAATTTTTGACAAAAGAATTAACCCCACAAACCAGACCGCGCGGTTACACCAGCATTGTCACCCGTCACCTATTGACAAGGGAGTCCACTTCGAAAATGTTGAGAAGTTGTGAATAAGGTAGCCTACAGAGTTTGTCTAGTGCCCAAAAGATTTAAATAAATAAATCGTAGACATTTTTTCTGAAAATTTTCTATTACGTCAGAGAGATATATTAAATTGGGATTCCAAACAACACAACCAAATTCTAACTTTGACCGAACCAGAGAGCAATAAAGAAGTTTTAAGATGTTGAGGTCAGTTAAACAATTACTTGAATTCCTAATGAATCCCCGTGTTGGAAAGGCAGGTTTACAGTTTACATACCGTCTATATGAGCAGAAAAAGAAAAGGTTTCGTCAAATGTTACAGCTAAATATTTGATGGAAGACTTTTTAGTAAGAAAACATTGTCTCATTCTATAATTAAATTTGACCAAACCGGTCTTGGACTTTTCTTAGACATAACAGCACACTTATAACATGGAATTTTAGATAGTCATTACTAGATTGTCGGGTCCTCTCAAACAAGCTGACAGTCTACTACTTTTTAATATTTCTGAAAAGTTTCAAATCATCGGCATGCAGTAAAAATATTTTATGAAATCCCTAATACCATTAATGAAAATTGTGAATAATAAAGGTCCTAAATTAAAACCCTGTGGAACCCCAGATCCACTGTTTAGATGAAAAGCTGTCATATTGGGGCTCTATTTGATAAATAAGATGAGAATAACTGTAGTTGAAGCAAGTTCTGTCTTATGCATTTGGACAACTTGCTGAGTTTGGTCGCCAGGCGAGTGAAAACATTTATGTCTGAATAAGTTCGACGCACAGATCAATAGTCTATGAGGAATGGGCAGAGTAAGGTTAAGTAGGAGGCCGCAAAAAAGGAGGTCTCTACTTCCTACAATTAGTAGTTTGTCCCTTGTCTTTATTTCATTCAACACTATCTCCTTTATCAACCTGTTCTGTCAAGCTTTTCCACCTTCCTCTTTAGTCATATTTCATTGCACACAGTCTTCTTATTTGTTAGTGTCCATATTTCTGCATCATACAGAAAAAAAAGAAAAAAAAAATATATAGTCTAATGTATCCAAAACTACAATCCCTTGTACTGAATGAGACATTATATGTGAATAATCTTAAAATGTTATCTGTCACCAGGATGAGTGGGAAAAAGAACTGGAGAGATTAACGAGCAGGTTCGAACGAGAGTTGCAGACAAAGAGAAAAAGACCAGACGAACACAAGGTTCTGACGTTGAGGTTACAGCAAGAACGGGAGGACTTGGAGAAAAACATGACCATCAGAAGAGATAAGAAGAAGGAGTCACTTACTAGAAAGTTGCTTGAGCATGAAAGGTATTCTGCCTAAAAAAAAAATACTTTAAGTAAATTCTGGACAGTATTGCAGTTTTTCTTCACATTCTATATCCCACACTTTTATATTTATTTATTTTTTACCTTACAGTCAAGTCTTGCTAAAGCTAAAAGGCGCTTTTTATAGTCTTATGCTTAACTTGCAATTATGATACCCAATTACGTTAGTATAGAGCTTCCGCGAGGAAAAGTTTAATTACTAAGAGCATTTTTAGAACCATGATTTACGACAAGGAAGGAAATATTTAACTGTCAATTTTAAACATATTTCACTTCAGAGCCATTTGATGCAGTTAATCACAGTGCAATGATATCTAAGCTCACGTATAATGGATGTGACAATCATACTTGCAGATTTTTTATGTTAACATTTTATTTTTGAAACAGTTTTTTCTATTCTTTAACAAGTCTTTCTCGAGCATGGTGTACCACAATAGTCAATATTAGGCCCACTTTTATTTTTGACTTTTTCAATGACTATCAAATTCATGTTTAAGAAAACTATATGGATAATTTGTAATTAATCGTAGGACTTAGGCTTAAGCAGCCGGTGTCATAACTAGAATCTACATTTTCCGGTGACAACCACGTCAAGGTACTATCTACAATATTTACAAGATAACCAGACGTTTCGCCCATATTAAAAGAAGAAATACTTTTAATAAGGATGATAGTATATGGCTTCCAAAGACATGGGAACCCATTTTAAGTAAACTGAAATAAAATGGAAGCGTCAGCCATATTGATTTTCTTCGGCCAATGACCGTAAGTCACGTGGATCGTGCCATCGCCCCCTCTCCAGCATACCTGCCAAACCAGTCCACACCCCACCACAAAACATTAAAAGCTGGAAGGTCATTCGCCGATCTCAGTTTCAGAGAACCACTAAGGATGCCACATCACAGTATGATTGAAAGGTCTGGCTATGTTGTAAATATTGTAGATAATACCTTGACTCGGTTGTCACCTTCTAATTTGTAATTATCTTCATGTGACGACATAGCTTTGAGCTTTACATGAAATTTAAAATCAGATGGTAGATTGGAAAAATAAATAAAAATTAAATATTAATAAATTAATTGGTGTATTAGTAGGTAAAATATGGGGGTTTCAGGCTCACTTTTCTGGCCTCTGATTGGTCGAGAGCGGTCACGTGACTTTTCCAAGATGGCGGCGCCCATGTTTCCCGCCAAGTTTCCTAACCTCACTTTTCCTAACCTCAAAATTCCCTCAAATTCCCAAATTTCCCTCCAAAATCCCACATCATACTATATAAAATGCACTGTTAACCTTGTTATACTATATAAAATACACTCTTAACCTAACTTTTTCCATGTTATACTATATAAAATGCACTGTTGACCTTGTTATACTACATAAAATACACTAACTTTTTCCATGTTCTACTATTTAAAATGAACTTTTTTTTGTCCAATATGGCGTCTTTCCCTCCCGCGCCAACTCACAATCCGTGGGAAAATTCCCTCCAAATTCCTTCATCCAAGATGGCGGTCTTTATACTATATAAAATACACTATAATAAATGGCTAACGCATCGTCTGCTGGTCGGGCGCGCATGCGCGTTGTTACTCTACTCATATATACACTATAACAAATTTAATATTCCATACACTATAATAAAATTAATATTTCATATACTCTATGTGGCTGACGTGATCGCAGCACCCCTAGCGGCAACGTCGATCGATCGCAGCGCACCTAGCGACTACACCGGTGCGCGGGTGGTGCGTGCGCAGGGACTTGCTACTCTGTGGCAATATACACCATAACAAACGCAATATTTCATACATACACTATAACAAATGTCACAGTGCACCTGGTGGAAAAACTTGTAACTACTGTCCTAGCGTGTGCTCTGATCCAGTTTCCACACCACCCAAGAGGTAGGATCTCGGCGCGTTTTTTATTATAGTGAGTCCCCAGTAGGCCTAGTCTCACTAGCCATGAGAACAGTTGTTTATTGTAACTTGCCCCAACCATCGCAAGCTAATATCTCCATAACAAAATTGCTACATCCCAGTATTATTTTTGTGCTTTTTTTATTTTTTTATACTTTTTTGGATCCCCTATAAGTCTAGCCGCCACTTTACTTGGAGAAGCCTTTCAATGTGACGCACAAACTTACAAAGGGCTTTTATTTTTTATTTTTTATATATTTCTTGTTACTAAAATATCCCTTACTCACACCCTGGACTTACAGAGTTTAGGCCAGACATAGAGTGTTACACACATCCAAATACACGTACCGAACGAGGGCCCGGACTGCGACTCAAGGTCTTACGGGGATTAGCCCAGCCCCAAGTTGCAGGACCACCTCAGGACTTATGCGTTTTACGACTGCCTTAGAGAACAGTCGGGCGATTTTTTATTGAATTTGGGCCGCCCTCACCTCGACGTTACGTTTATTGCACACACATTCACACAGAGCTAGGGATACGATAGTAACAATTTTTATCCAACTTTTTACAGTAAAACTGAGCACTTACTAAGGTGCACTTGCCATCACTAGCATGTTGCGGTAAACAACAAGGTAAAAACGTATACATGTCGGGAACTGTCCAAGACTCGTCGAGTTCCTGAACATTCCCGTGAAATTTGGAAAGAAATAGTTTTTTCTCCAACCCTTTGGTATATATTATACCAAAAGATTTGAATAAACTACGAACTAGTTTAAAGTTAAAAGGTACACATCCCTCCTCCCAAAGTATTTTGTGAAACTTACGCTCACACCAATTGTTAGCTTTCCGAGCAGCACTATTCAACTTAATTTCAGGATAAGGAGACTTGAAAACTATATTTACATTTACAAAAGGACCCACAATGACAAATTCTTTAACGATAAATCTATTGCGATTGTCTTTGAACCCATGAAACTCCACCACAGCCGGTGTCGACATGTTTATGATCAACCTGCTGTGGGCTTTGTCTTGACGGCTCCATCCTCTCAACTGAATAAATTAATTTAGTTTGATTACTAAATACTATCCCCCCTCCCCACCTCCTTTCATTACATAACCGTTCTTACTGTACTTGTTAAAAGATTGTACATTAAATGTGCATCGTGAATTATTAAACAGTAAGCTGTAGTCTTGTCCGGTACATTATTTTTAAATTCAAATTCGACGCGTACATCGATAGGTCCAGACTTGATTGAATCATTCTGCTTGGAGCAGTCAATTACAAAGATTGGACATTTCAATTTAAAAGTATCCAAGTCCATGATAGGTGAATTGGAAACACCGTAGTAGGAGGACTGAAATTTGGCGTACATTTCATAGAATAAACTCCAATCACCTCGGATATTGTCGTAGGGATAGTAACTTGAATTGTGGTATAACTTGATATCTATTAAATCACAATTGTCAAAACCTGACATGTTATTTTTCCTATCAGTTTGAAACGCTAGTATCACATAGCGGGGGTTCTCTATCTGCGATGACGTTTTTACAGTCCAATTATGTCTCTTTGTTTGTTGGAGCGTGGGATATTCGTGACACTCCCATGATCTAAAGGGAAGATGAATCGGCGTGTCTTTATTAACGAGTTTTAAAAGTTTTTCTTTGTAACTATCGGAAACAGTCAAGTGTGGTACACGCCAGTACAAGTCGGTTATTTCCAGACTGTGTGATAGCGCATCCTCTGATAACAACACATCTGTGTTGTTGGCTGACCGCAGCAGAATCAATTCTTGTTTTATATTTACAATAATTTTCCTGTAATCTTCCATGAAACCAAAGAGTAATTTTAATGGAACGGCAAAAGTAAACTCGGTTGTTTTTTTTGATGACTCTGGACCGAACCAACAAGCATTTTCAAATGCATTTGTTTCATTCTGCCTCAGTGACAGTAAACTTTTAATAGTTGATACAACACCCAAGTTTTTAGTACGGTCCACTGTTATACCAGAAATTTCGTATCTAATATCTTCAAACAAGTACGTCATAGCATTATTAATCAGAGACACGTCTGCGACTACACCGCCAACCTTTTTGGCTGTAATTTTACCAGAAATATGCAGAGAACTTTCAAACGGAGCAGTAATAATGTCCTGTTGACTGACGGCGATACGTATTTCATCATTGTTTTTGAAAGTTGAAGAGGCGTACGGTTTGTGTGTGATACTCACAATTTGTAATAACATCACTGTATTCGACTTCTCCCTCAATTTCCAACATTTTGCACTTTTATTTTAAATCCTAAGGATCTTAAAAGCTTTGTATTGCTCGATGTTAACACCTCAAGTGTTTTAGGTCTAATGACCTGTTTCGACACAGTTGTTTCCCTAAATACTAATCCCATTGCTTCGTCTTAAGTGTAAGCGTAACGAAATTGTTTCGTTTCTAAAGTCTATCAACTTCCCTTGTTGATCTCTCAGCTCACAAGTAATGTAATTCAAAGCTTGCACACTCACAGGTAAATATATCACGTTATGAGGCGTTTCAATTATTTTGTAGCCAGGTGGAACTGACGGATAAAATTCGTGTATTATATGGCTTTCCTGACCGTTCTAAAACGAGCCTCCTGTCACGTTACATGTGACTCAAACGACATTTACTGAGTTAATGTTAACTTCATTCTCAGACATGTGAGTTTTATTGGCTTCGTATACAGCTTTATTAAAGCCGAGCAAGGTAGCCAGGCTATTTCCTGTTTCAAAGTGAATGGGCTCGCTACAAGTAATTTCAACTTTCAAAGTACTATTGTTTGGTTTTAAACTGAATGTTATTGTTATTTTATGTTATTGTTAATGTAATTCTCTAAATCGCTAATCTCGTAGGAGCCAGTCGGAATTTTCATTACAGTGTCCCCGTAGTGGAATGTGTCGTTCACATTTTCTTCTACATTCGGTATTGAGTTGTACGTTGTGAGATCGATCAAACCAATATCCCAATCACCTGTCGATAAATCGATCGAAGGAAATATGTCACAACTTAGCGTTGAACTCTGTCCACTAAGGCAAAACAGTATCAACGAGGAACTCTAAGCACAAGTGTCCGCAAAGTACTGAGTCAAAATCCTGTTGTCTTTCATTGTTGTACTTTATATTAACACTGGGACCCCAATACATGATCAGTTCCATAGGAGGACGCAAGTTACCAAAACTGTCATAGTACAAAACCTCGTTACCTAGCTTTTTATAACAAACCCAATGTGTACCTTCCCCCTGTATACTGTCCAAATTAATAATTGCGCTTTCGTTCAATCTAGGTTTATTCGGAAGCGTGTCCCTCATGTAAACACCTCGAAAGTGTGGAATGTTTAATTTTTTAGCGTAGTTAATGAGTTCGTGGTTTGATAGGGCATGTCCGGGAACGTAGACTAATTTGAAGTTTTTTTTTCTTACAAGTGCATTTCTTCTTGTTCTTAGGTGCATTATTAACACCTCGGCCTACCCAGGGTCTTAGATACAAGCCCTTACCCTTCTTTTTTTTTTTCACTTATGAGAACCACCCAACTTTGCTTTCGCTTTCATGGCTGTTGTAACTACCCAAGCTGCGACTTTCTCACCCACAGACGAATCTGATGCCTTAAACCTTTGCCAAGCTCGTTCGGCCAAGTCCCTGTCAGCTTGCGCTCTCCGCGCTGTGTCTGAATACTGTGAGTAGGCTATGTTGTGGGCCTTGCAGGCTTCGTCCAGACCGTTTATTCCCAGATCACCACGAGCTAATCTCTTCTTTAACTTGGTGCCACCCCCACAGTACCTGTATCCTGGCAGGTGAAGTTCCACTGGCAGTAGATCAATACCCCTGTTTAAGGCTGTTCCAGCTAAACTTCCAATTCCTTCGAGTGCACTAGATACAAGTCCTCTTCCACGACGTGACGATTTCTTCTACATTATATGTGTCTCTTACGAAGGTTAGTTAAAGAATGAAGGGACTTAGCTATATTTCACTTTATATTACCCCTCACCTTGTTCACCGAAAATTTCAGCCCAGTTTATGTAGTTATCGGCGGTCAGTGTTTCTGTACTCCGCCCTTTAGCACCATGATTATGGGAAAAAAGTACCTGACCGAATTTCTAAGTTGTTTTTCAGATTTAACGCTGTTTTCATAAATCCGCCCCTCCAGTGCATTAACCGTCTCTTTAAGTGATGTCAGCACTGAACCTATAGTTGTTGTTTGTTGGCCTAATATTTCCAAAATATGCGATTTTGCTTCGGTTAACACTTTTAGGTTTACAGCCTCATTCATTTCTTTCGCATCTCTAACAGATTTAATTCCCATATTATCAAAGTCCCAGTTGTCCTTGTGTTTCTTTGGACAGTTTTCCAGTAGATATGACTTGGTTACAGCATCTTGATTATCAACTGGGTCAGCTACAGAAACTAAACGTCACTTTTCAAAACTCCAATAACCGCTGGTTTTAACAGGAACGGCAGCATCTACGTAACGCTTGGTCACCGCATGATTCGGACCTGTGGGATCCTTTACCCTTGTTATAAGTCTATTTCCTACGTTGACTGTTTTTTGTTGGTACAATACACATTGTTCACCTATAGTTCTCAAATTCACGGCATCTTTGAGTTCCTTTGGCGATGCTAGATTTTCTATTCTTTTGTTACGCGCAGAATAGCTGTTTTGTAAGTTTGGCATTGTGTTAGCCTCAAAGTATGTTCTCGTAACAACATCGTTGTCTACCACGGGCACACCGACGTTAACCATTCGTTTATTTTCAATATCATAGTTTCCTTCAGGTGTTAGTTTAAAACCTTCGCCCGGTGGTCCTTTGCCACTTACATTACCCTCTGAGGGCAAGACACGTCCAAACTTGTCCACAGACATAATCTAACTGATGAAATTAGACTGTGTCTGTTTATATATACGTATAAAAATACTTTTTATACACAAATCTGTATTTAGAAAATAAGTATCCATGTTTACACATAAGCGATTAATGCTTTGTATCGACTATTATTAGCTCCTGAAATAATTTTAGCTTCTTTTAATTCTTCAATTATGTTTTGAATTTCATTCCTATGGTTACTGTTTCCAGCCTCTGTCGAATCTATAATTAGTTTTAATCTGTCACATAATTCGTTTGGACTGTCCCAATAGGAAATGTCACGTGATCCAAAGTATTTTAACCCTTTACCGTACATTTGTTTGGGGAATAATACGGAAATTATGTTTTTATATTTTATGGACTTTGTCGGTCGGTTAATGTGAATTTGAGATAAATAACCTTTTTTATGTGCATTCGTTTTTATAAGTACATCGTTATAAGCGTCCAAATCATCTTGTGTGTATACCTTTTCATCGGGTTGTCTTTTAAATAATAATTCGTAAAGGCCTTCGGTTCCTCGGTACTGTACATTGTTCAAATGAATGTTTCCATCGTTGTCGAACGTAAGCAGTTGATTACCCACCATTAATTTATCACCGTCTATATGTGGCCCGTATATGTTTTCCATTTTATTCTTAACACCGGCTTCGTCTTTTAAAAGTTTTAACATGTATTTTTGTGTTATGGGTGCGTTAAATGTCTCTAAAACGTACTGTGACGCCTCGTGACACTTTGCGGGACTTTGTATTAATTGACTAACTGAGGGTGGGGGGGGAGACGATGTTTCAAACACTTGTGTGTCTTGAATAAACGATGGTCCTTTAGGCGTTGACATATAGTCTGGCTTAAAATTATTCTGCTCGTCCACACTGAGGTCCATAGGCTCCTCCTTTGGTTCAGTTTTCATTTCTGTTCTGTTTCTAAGTTCAGTTAAAATTGGTTTGTACTGTTTTTCTAATGTCTGTTCAGTATACATGTTACCCAACTTGAAAGCACGATACTTGTGGTGGACAGCATCTTGCAGCTGTATAATTCTTCTCGTAAGAGTTTGATGTTTACTGTTTTGCGACATTTTTTATAAATAAAAATTTACAAAGTTTGTTCTAGTTGTGGATCACACAGAGGCTTGTCGCTAACTGTTGTTGAAAATTAAAGTAGGTCGTATTTATATTACGAGACTAGAAACTTGTCAAAGCCAACTCTGTATCTCCCTTTATCTAATTCACAGTCCTTACTAATACAGAAAAAACTGTACTTATCTTTTCAAGCTAAAGCGCACATTTCTCTAAACTTTTCAAAAGTCATGTCTGTATTTACATGATCATTGTAAATATGTTTGAGATTTGTTTCGTCCTGTTTGAACAAAATAATCAAGTTTGTATTATCTCTCACCAACTGTTTGGGTATCCTACTATAGGTTTGTCCTATATAAAAGCAATCAATGTTATTATGTCGGCCCATGGTAAAATAGTTGCGTATATTATCGTGTTTCTCACACGCAATGTCGTCAAAAATCACAATGGAATTATTTTTAGCTTCTTTAGGCGGTAAGACTTTAGTATTTTCATCAAATATAAAGTATCCAATTTTCTTGGGTAAAACACTTTTTAAAAATTGATACTTGGGTTGATGTAGGGACTGTGAGAAAATGTAAACATTTTCGAACCTTAATCCGTTCGGATCGAACAACATGTTGAGAACAACGTTCGTTTTACCACAATTACTAGGTCCAGCTACTATGCACCTTATGGTGGATGGAAATAATGGTCCGTGTTTAATGCCACTACCTGTGTGTATAGTGTACATGTCAAAGTTTTCGACAGGAAGCTTTGTGTCCTGTTCAATAACACGCATTGTTGAGTTATGAATGAAAGTGTAAGGGAAACCCATATTTATACCAAGTCTTTCATGTTCACCCATGTATTGTGTTTACCGTCGTATCCTACCCATTAAACTAATACTTTGTTTCCTTTTTTCTAAGTACTTTTTAAACCAAGTATAAATCGTCTGTTTTGGATTTCTGTAGCTCTTTTTCGTAGAAACTTCCTTTGATGACGTCACCAGTATGGTCTTTGAGGAGATAGGTTGTAGGAATAGTAGTTTGGACTTTGTACACAGTAAATATCTCGTTAGTCCAGTTAGGTAGGTATCCTTTGTCAAAGACTTTTTTATACTTACTTATTCTCACCTTGTCGCCTACTTTAAAACGGACCTTTTTATCCACTTTCTTGTATTTTTGTCTATTTTTATTAATGTTTTTTCTGACTATGTTTTCATTTCTTTTGTTCACATGACTTGGAGCCATGCCAATAGTTTTATGTTTTCTTGCGTTGTATTCTTCCAACAAAGAAGGTAGTATCTTGACTCATTGATACTTACCTTGCTCCATGAACTTTCGCCACATTTATTATTTAAGGCTACGGTTGAACCGCTCTACGATGGACGCCTTCTTATCACTGTAGCTCGAGTAATGGTTTATACCATATTTTTTCATTAGCTTTGTGAATCCTACGTTGTAAAATTCTTTACCCGCATCTGTTTGTAAATGTTTCATTTTATTGGACTTTAATACGGGTGTTACGGCTTTAACGATTTCTGGACCAGTCTTATCTTTTAATGGGACAGCAAAGGCGTATTTGCTAAAACAGTTTATTATTGTTAAGATGTACTTGTACCCTTGGTTTTGTTTAGAATAAGGTATCATTTCGACCAAGTTAGCTTGGAACAAGTCTTTTATTCCCTTAACTTCTACAGGTCTAGTAGGGAACATTTTTCTAACTGGAGCATGTAGCTCCCTTGCTATCTGCTCTCTTACACTCATAGTGGAAGAATGGAAGGATTCAAGTAAAGATTAACAATTTGTTTTTTTTATTTTTGTATAGAGCCACAACCTCGCTCTATACGGTGGCAGTCGACCATAAAAATAATAGAAATAAAGTTTACTGCCTCCCTGCCAATTGTAAAGCCTTACTTACATAACGAGCAACACACATTTACTTTTGGATACGGGTTTTTACGCCCCAGAGCCACATTCCCTTTTGGATACGGGGTTTTACGCCCCAGAGCCACATTCGCTTTTGGATACGGGTTTTTACGCCCCAGAGCCACATTCGCTTTTGGATACTGGTTTTCACACTCCAGAGCCACATTCATACAGTTGCTCGAAAGGTACAGGCACTGTTTATTGCAAAATTCAGCTAATTATTGCAAATTGCAAATTGAATTAAAGGTAGGCCATTAACTAACCTACAGTTTGGAGAGTATTTTTTATGATCATCAAATGGAACATCACCCTCTTCCCAACATCCAATATGTATACCACATGAGAAACAGCGAACTGCATCGCTATAATTTCAACAATAAAAGCCAGCTTTTACCATTAAATGTGGGTCAAGGAATGGGACTAGCCAATTTAGAAATGTGTCCAGCCTCACATTTTCAAAGTGATACCCTGGTGGACCGTCTTTTTTAGAAAAGTAAATTTGTATCAAGTATTGTTGAATTGATTTTGGAAGGTTTAATTGTTTAATTTCGAAAAGGTTGTTAAAGGTTTTACAAAGTTCCACTGCAGTGAGAGAGGCAAGTGAACCGATTGACGCCATTAGTGCGAGTGATAAGAAAGGAAGGAGGTAAGGGAGTGATAGTCAGTCATGGAGAGGATAGCGATTGAGGAGGGTGTAAACGACTTACGTCAAGATGATTTTGCTTTTATTAATTAATATGATTGTTATTTACATAGGAGTGATTTTATTTTGTAACGTACGTTTTTATTTTAGTTTTGGTTTTTTAGTTGGGTAATCATGATCATGTTCTAAAGCTCGTTTTTTGCTAATTAAATGGTGTCCGTATGCTAGTGTATCAATGCAGTTTTCCAAGATGTATCTTTTATCGTCAAAGGGGGAAAGTGATAATTTTGAAATGTGTTGTGTGTAAATGTTATGTTTTTCACTACGGATGTTTAGAGCGGATGTTTTTTTTAACGAATGATTTAAAAGACAATCTTTGTACATTTCATGTTTTAATTGTTTTTTTTATCGCGACTCGGGGAACGCCTTTGGCTACCTTCTTTTCCTCTGGATCTGAATTTAGAACGGAGTAGCATTTCGCTCTCAAGCCAATTATTTCCCTAGCCGGATTTGAGTTTAACTCGTCTTTAAATTTTCCTAACACTTTTTCATTTACATTACTGTAGCATGGGTGGCTAGGTGGATAGTCAGACGTATCAAAAAGGTGTAATTCATTTTTCATATCTGCGTAAACGTCGGGAGTATATATATTGTAGAATAGTGAGTCTGTGTCAGTCATGCAAAGCTTTACGTTTTTCCCATACTTTGCAATTGCCCAATTATAATGAAAGTTGTACATTATTAATTTTGAAATTTCCAATATTGTAAATCCAACATAAATGGGTCTATTTAGGAAAATTGTTTGTTTTTCAAGGCCAATCCCGCAATATCTTTATTGTAAGCAAAAAATGTTTTAAGTTTGGGACTAGCTGTCCATTTAACCAATTGTTTTTCGTTATTTACGAGTTTAAATCAATACGCGACCTAACATTTTCCAAGGATTTCCCGTACGTAGCGTTGTTTATTAACTTAAAAAAATCTTTTTCAAAATTATTTTTGGCACATTTTCTTTTCTCTGTATTAAAATTAATAAATGGGGATAACCAGGCAGACTGTTTAAAGCTAAGAACTCTGTGAATTTTGGTCAGTACAAGTCCAAGTTGTAAGTAAAGTTTTAGAGTCTTGTAGTGTACAACGTATTTTGTTTTGTCACAAAGTGTAGTTAGTAGTTTTTCAGTCTTGGGCGGTTTGTAGTCGAGTTCATGAAGCAAGTCCTTACAGTAGGGGGAAAGCATGTCGTCTGTCACTACTTTTCGTTCGGGGGCCAGTGGAAAGTCAGAATGTAAGTCGTGTAAATGGTCTGGGTAGTGTAAGTCAACTTCTAAAATGTAACCTATGTCAGAGTCGTCAGGTACTTTTGTAAAGTCAATGTCTTGGGGGTCTATCCACTTGAATTCAGAATCTGGGAGTCTATCAGACATACTGGTCCCATATAAATTATTACAATCAAGATAAAGGAGGTAATTAGTGGGTTTTGATGAGTCAAAGTCAGGTAAGTAAGGGATGTTGGCCTGGGCGTACAGGTTGGGTATCATGGAGACACCACCCCGGATCCCAGACTCGACAAATAGGTGTTGATCAATGTCGGTGAGTAGTTCAAGATGTATGTCTGTCATTTTTAGCATGGAATTCCATGCAAGTCCGGGGGCAGAGTAGACGTTACAGGGGTCAATACCATAGTAAGTCATACTGGTCGTCCTAAAGTTTTCAAAAACGTCTGCCAGTAACAATACGTCTGTCAATAAGTACAAGTCGTGGTACTCTTTCATTGAAGTCATACCAAAGGCTGTCCACACAGTTTGTGCATGGGTATAGTCGTCGTCCGAAATAGGTGTTTGGGTCAGGTCATTGTAGAACGCCTCCTTGGGAGGAAGTTCAGTATCATTGAATTTAGATTCGTCTGTCATGTACGTATAGGGAAAGACACCTTTTCGTAGTAGTAAGTCTGTGTTGGTCATACACTGTCCTAAAAGTTTGAATTTTGATGCCCTGTCAGTAACTAAGTTGGACACGAGTGTGTCCAAAGAAGCATTTAAGAATTGGAGTGAGTCCAAAAATCGTAAAGATTCAAGGGTGACTGAAATGTACCGCTCACTGGTTGTAGCGATACATGACAGTTTTTCTTTTTTGAATTTACCTAACCCTTGGATCAAGTGGTGGAAATCGTATCCTCGCATGTTGTGAAAAAAGACTGGAATATGATCGGGAACTTTATAATTTAGATTGCAAGAATTGTGGGCAGGTTCCAAGAACTGTCCCGTTAAATGATTATGGTTGGCCACTTTGTCTCCGTCTAAAGGTTTTTGACGAAGGTGACAGGTGGTAGCATTTTTGAAAACAATTTTGTCTTGTGGAGACATATTAATCGGAATATTCTTCTTAATAATAGGTAAGAGCTCTTCAGATTCCTCAATAAAACAATTTAGAAAAGTATCAACAACATCGGGGCCGCTATAGACTTTAGGTTGTTTTACTGGTTTGCCATCACTATCAATAATTACATAGCAAAAACCAGAGGGGACGTGATGGGCAGTGTTGGTCGTGTGTGACGTAGATGGGTCGTTAATTGTAGTAGGGATAGGTACGACAAAGGACTCAAAATCACAGTAGATTGTAAAAGGGACTTTATGATTAAGTGTATAGTTTTTAAAGTACATTTGTTTTTCGTCATCAGTAGGAAGTCTAGTCTTTTGTGCACCGTGTGGTGAACACAAAGGTAAGTGGTTAGTAAGTGCGTCGTACGTATAAAATCTGTGTAGGCAGTAGTCACAGTAGTGTGAAGTTTGTTTGTGTTTAGTCAAGTGAGATAGCAGTCGGGATAAGTTAGTGATTAAACAGTAGTGGGAGGTAGTGTCAGTAGTCAAAATTAACAAGTTTACGTGGTGAAGTCTGAATTTTTCATTGGTTATTCTTAGAGGGTAAATTTCATCGTTTTCAAAACCAAAGACATTTACAGAGATAGCAGGGTTCAGTTTTTCAAATTTATCGAGATTGGTAATTTTGACAGGATAGCTAATCCCAGACATGTTTAATTTATCTTCACGTTTCTTGTAATAACTTACTCGTCTATTTTGGTCAGGGAACAATTGGGCAAGTACAGAGTACAGGAAACATTTTTGATCGTAATTTTTAATATTTACAATTCCTTGTTTGGCATGGTTAATTTTTTTCGGGGTGGGTATGTAAGAAGAGGCGTACAAAGGTTGAAATTTTACAATAAACAAATCGAGTCGTAAAACATTTTCAAGTACCCACCAATTACCTTGACTTACCCACTTAGTCACGTTTTCTAAAATTTTGTCTATAGCTTCAGAGTATTGTACATCTAGAGAATCAGAAGGTAACAAGGGACGAGTTTTGCCATGAAAGAAAGGTGTTGTTGAGATTTCTTCGTTGTTAACAATTTTGGAAAATTTAATTTGGACCGCAATATACCATTTTACTTCCCCGAGTCTGTTTAGGTGTTTATTTATTTCGGCCATGATTTTATTTTTATGAAAGGAAAGTACGTTAAGGAGATCGGGACTGGAAGTGTCGAATTGGCGGGAGATGGTGACCAGGTTATCGTTAATGGCAAAGGATTCCATGGTTAGGTTAGGATTCAATTTAATTTACATTGATAAAAAATTGATTAAAAGGTAATTATTAAATTAAAGTAAAAAAAGCAAGGATATTCAAAATATTGATTTTAACTTCGAAATACCGTACAGAGAACGGTGTCCAAAATATAAATTACAAGAATAACGTATTTATGGTAAGAATAATTACTGATATCGAGGAGCAAAGTGAGGACACGTCTGATCAGTATGAGCGCAAGAACAGAAGTGAGAAAGATTGATTGTGTTGGTCGGATAAGTAGGGATGGATGAGGGAGGGGAGGGGGGAGGGGGCAACCAATCAGAACGTAGCAATTGGGTCACGCGCCTGTCCAGACTTGAAACTCCGATTACGTCATCCCGTGTAGTACTGTTTTAATAAATGATCAGAAGGAATCATATACAATGTTAATTAAGTGTTCGATATTTTTAAAAGAGATTGTGCAAATAAAAGACACGAGATGTAAAACAATGCTTGTGGAACGGAAGCAGATGTGATAACAGCCACGGGTTGACCTTTGAGGTCAGTGTCATATTGTTTGCTATTAATCAGCACCGCATGGACGCTCCACGTGCATATCAACCACATGCTAACCTTAGAGGTCAAGTGATGTGATAACAGCGATAAAGCCCGGCCATGAAATATTGCGTTTGTTATGGTGTATATTGCCACAGAGTAGCAAGTCCCTGCGCATGCACCACCTGCGCACCGGTGTGGTCGCTAGGTGAGCTGCGATCGATCGACGTTGCCGCTAGGGGCGCTGCGATCACGTCAGCCACATAGAGTATATGAAATATTAATTTTATTATAGTGTATGGAATATTAAATTTGTTATAGTGTATATATGAGTAGAGTAACAACGCGCATGCGTGCCCGACCAGCAGACGACGCGTTAGCCATTTATTATAGTGTATTTCATATAGTATAAAGACCACCATCTTGGATGAGGGAATTTGTTGAAGGGAATTTTCCCACGGGGTGTGAGTTGGCGCGGGAGGGAAAGACGCCATATTGGACAAAAAAAAGTTCATTTTATATAGTATAACATGGAAAAAGTTAGGTTAAGAGTGTATTTTATATAGTATAACAAGGTTAACAGTGCATTTTATATAGTATGATGTGGGAATTTGGAGGGAAATTTGGGAGTTTGAGGGAATTTTGAGGTTAGGAAAAGTGAGGTTAGGAAATTTGGTGGGAAACATGGGCGCCGCCATCTTGGAAAAGTCACGTTACGCTCTAGACCAATCAGAGGCCAGAAAAGTGAGCCTGAAACCCCCATATTTTACCTACTTGTATTAATATCTTAAGGATAAACGAATCAACAAAGCAGGAGTTGTACATTCATTTAAATATTATGTATTGACAACAAGAAATGTTCATGGAGTAGTGCTTAAATCCAAACTTAATTAATTGAAAAGGTCACGTTAAAGCTGTAGCAAATAAAATGTCCCGTACTATTTTTATACTTTACGATTGAGTCGTAAAGTCATAATTGACTTGCTCAAAAAAATTATTTCGCTTGCACAAACATAAAAAATAACCTTAATATACTTAGAAATTGGTGTACAAATAATAAAATGATGGTAAATATTTCCAAAACAAAATTAGTTGACCACAATTTTAGTTACATTGACCTCCAGTTATATACCATATGAATTATTGTACTAAAATACTGCCATGCATATGCACAGCAATCGAGAGGGTGTCTAATCATAAACAGCAAGAGTATTTTATTGTGAAAAAATAACATGGGAAAAACATACACAGGGTGTCTGAAACGTCTGGGTACGGCTTAATACTATTTATATAATAAACCATTGCAGATAACATCTATAAACTTTTCTCAGTGTTATACGGCTATGTAAACTATTTTTTCATGCTATTACCATGACATGGCTGCCATTGGGGAAGGGCCCACAGAGGAAGTCATACAAGTCTTAAATGTAAGCAAACGTCGATGTGCATACCATTTTAAAGGTTTTAACTATTAGGATATAGTCGCATATAATGCCACCACTCTTCTGTGTCTGGAATATATTGTTGCAGAATATTGCTATAAAATTCCTGACTACTAGAAGACCTGGGATTAATGAGCACTACAGATATCTTATTGCAAATAAATATATTTTAAAACTGTTATCTGTAATTTAAATGTACATAATCTGTACATAAATGTAGAAATCGCATGACTTAGAAAATAATTGTTGTGAATATAATTCGCCTTTTGTCAGTTTTTATAGTAGTAGTATTAAGTATCTTAATTATTCACCATTAGATTTCAAATAATTATCAATGCAGATGCTTAAAACAATAGTCAAAAGAAAGCTTATGGACAAATGTTTTACTTAAAAGAAGTTTTTCATGGTGAATTTTAATTATTTCGAGTTTTGAACATACAGTATATGGTCAAGTTAAAATCTATAGTATACGAGTATATATCTTTGTTAATGACGTTGACCATATTCATATTGAGACAGTTTTGTTGTCAGAGTGTAAGAACCATCGCACAACAACTGGTTTAGTACCAAATAGAGCAAGGACGTATATCTTTTTCTCACATCAATGTGCTTCTTCATTTTTTATCCCCTACCAGATAAAGTTGTTGGTAGGGCAATTCCAAATTGTTCGATTTCTACCACTTAGATTTTAAAGCTCTGCTGTTTATATTTGATTAGTTTTACTAGTTTAAGTTTCATGTTTAGTTAATTTTATGTTAACATTTATACAAACTAGGCAAATTTGAGATTACAGCAGCCACAAATTAGTCCCGTCCAGCCTGGACATTACCAAACTGGGCTTGGCGTATCTCATATTTGTTCCCAGCAAGACCAGATAAGTGTGTACCACTTATTCGTGTTCATCTTCACGTGTGTACCAGATAAGTTTATTGTTCGGATACTATTCTACTTTCACGAATACTAATGAAGATATTCATTTCAACCTAAAAAAAGCGTCTATTTCTGCTGAAGAGCGATATTTATTAGACTAGTAGTAATGAGATACCATCCACACATAGACATAAGTTGGCATGGTTCACACACTAATAAAAAGCAGAAAAATAATTGGTCCCAATATGAACACCTAGGGGACTCCAGTAAGAATTGGAATTCTACTCCTGCCATACACAATATTGTTTTAAAGGTATGTATTTTTTTGTCTGGCATAACTCTGATTCTAAATTAGGAGTGGACCTGACCCAGAAGTAGAATTTATAAAATAACCAAAAACTATGGGAGCACTAAAACACATAGCACTGTGCACCCGAGAAGAAGCGCAACGATAGTGACACTTTCCTGCCTCCGTTATTTGGCTGTCATAACTCTGTGGTTTCCAATTTCCACGGGTCGCCGAGCTACAATGAGGTGACAAGAATGTAGACCGGAAATAGGTATTGGATACACAATCAGCTGTTCTTTGAACTCGTCATTAGTTTTTCCGTTTACAAGAAAGAGTGTGTTGAGAACCGGTAAAAACGTATGCAGAAAATAGGTTGAGATAAGTCATCTGGTGTTCTAGGGCATAAAAAATTGGGTTTTAGTTGTTTGGTTTTTTTTAAACATGTGATATCGTTGAAGAAAACACACACGAAATAGATCTTATTTTGGTATATTTGGAACAAATATTAAATTATATATAAGGTTGAGTTTTTAACCATATTCAAGTATACTGGTATCATGTTTTTTATTATTCCTGCGAGAGTTACCATTTCCTTGTAAAATTATATGAACAAGGAATTTATAGTTTTAAGTAGGCGGTTGTTTACAGAAGTGGTTAGTATAGCATTCATACAATGAAATAGTCACTTTTTAACTAACGTTGCAGACCCTTAACACGTTTTGATCTGCTAAAAAAACTTGTATTTTGTTATTTCGTTTACCAATCAAAAATACACAAGCTGCCAACCTGTTACAATGTAATAAGTTAATGTATTGAGCCTTATACAATGGCAGAGCACGTATCGAACGGCGTTATATTTCGGTAAGTGATTACGTGTTTTCAAGTTCAATCACACAAAAGTCTTCTCTAGCTATTTTTAGCTATTATTAAACAAACTAAAACTGGAACTATCTAGAAACTATGTTCCAACTCAATGTATTACTACCCATTAATGCTGAAGTTACCTATATAAGATATACAGTTTCAATTTTATTCTTGTAGAAAGTGTATTTTGTTTTTTTTTCTTTTACATCATTTTCAACAAATCGGTAGTACACTTACCCTATTTATTTATTTGCCAACGGTAAGCAGCCAATACATATATATATATATTAGAAGATGGTATCATGATACAAACATTACACTTCCTATAATAGACCTAATAAAAAGAATAGAATATAACAATGCAAATAAGAATAAAATGAAAATTCAACTACCAATAAAAGGATAACAATATTAGGATAACAATATTACTGACCGGAGATCAAACATACAAGAGGCATTTAGTTAACGAAAAGCTAATACTTAGTGATAATATGGTAATGAACAAATTAAATTTAGAGCTACCAAAACAAAAGAAAGCTAATTAGACTTCAATAACAACAGATAAATAAATTAGAACATGACAACAACTAAAAACTAATATGATACATGACCAACTCTACGAACTTAATACAAAAGAATAAATATAAACAATGCAAAACAATAACAAGAGAAAAGCTCAACAACAAATAAGAGGATAACAATATTACTAAAGGTAAGTCAAAACTTACAACAAGCTTTAATTAACACAAAGGCTAATACCACAGAATATTCTGTGCTAATACTTGATGATATACATGGTAGGGATCAAACTTAATTCAGAACCACCAAAAACAAAAGTAATTAAATTACACTACAATAACAATAGATAAACACATTTATAGAAATACAACAACTAAAAACTAAAATGATACATAACAAACTCTATGCCTTAATAATACAAAACAACATAATAATCATAAATGTAACTCTCAGAATCTGAACTCTATGTAAAGTAACACGTTTTTGTCCGTATACGCAACTGATATTTTTAACTCAGTCTACAAACGTTGTTTAAGGAGAATGTATCTACCCTTTAGCACATATCAAGTGGACCTCTCGGGAATTGAACCCGTGAATATACATTTGAAGCAGAAATGCTAACCACTAGGCTAGCAAGAGGCCTTTCCATTTAATTAAGCACTTTTAATTCGGAACTCTGTTAGGTTGAAACGTCCAAGTAGTGTAGTTTTAAATAGGTACGTTAAACAGTAATATTTTATAAATATAATGCTTTACAAAATATAACCAAATTATATAACAAGAAAAAGTAAATGACATTCCCTTGTTTTATTGTATATAAGCAACAACTGCATGGAGTTGTTGGATAATGCATCAACGTCAGATAGTAGAATAATTTATTATATTCTAGTGGTCATTTTATGTAGTCAAATAAAATAAAATTTGTATTTATTGTCCTATATATGCATATACATGCATTGGCAAGCGTCAAATACATGAATAGGATTACATATATAAAATCTAAAACTATAATAAGATTTTTCTTCATTTCCACATAAAGAACTAGAAAGTATCTTAGCTATACTGAAAATATATTTTTAAAATAACTATAAAATAATCTACTTGTGTTCAAGAATGAACGAATGAACTCTGTAAAAAGCCTAGTCAACAATGAACTCTTTTAGGTTTTTTTTTTATTTATTGAGGGAAATTTATACTGTGAGGCCAGCAGGTAAGGCGTTGAAAATTCTGATGCATTTATAGGAAATGTTACGTTTGAAAGAGGTAGTATTGCGTTTCAGAACTGAGGTTTAATCGTTGTCTGAGTGAGTAGCCTACGCCAAAGGTAAGCCATTGGAGACGAAAATCCGAACAATTCTTTTTTTTTTCAGACAAGTGCCTCAAATATATACAAACATGGGAATGTAAGGATTATATAATGGCGAAAGGCTGACTTAAAATATTCTCTCTTTTTGAGGCCGAAAATTATCCGAATGACTTTTTCTGGAGTATAAATTGATATGATTCTTGAATTATCACAGCACCTAAATAGGAACTATGGGGTAGCCATACTCCGTATTTTGTACGGACGATTTGTATTGTATATACATTCTGTGTCCGTACCGTACAAAGAAACAATTGGGTAGATGTCCGTATTTTTTCATTCTTCTAATATTAGTTTCTTCTATTAATATTCAGTTACCTCTATTCAAAGTCATATACCTGTAAGCGTTCATAATTTGGCAATATTGCCACTTTTCGAAAGAAATTTGGCAAAGTGGGCACCCTCCCACGCACACAAGCAGAACACTACTTCACCATTTATTGGAAGGTCAGTGACTTCAACCTTATCGGTATGCGGGTACTATCACCCTCGCTTAACATAAGAAAGATGTGTTTGTACCATCCTGTTTGACCAATCCACAAGCATTGTCATCAATTTAGTTGAGTTTTATTACAATAGTCTTTCAATAGTCACTGTGCATTTTAAACTTCAAAGTCAGTCCTATTTAGTTTCCAACTCACCTTATTATCATGCTTGAAGACAAAACATTATTCTCCTAAGTACGACTATGAGTTTACGTTATTTTATCTTTGACTGGCCTCAGAAAATTTTCTGAGATAAAGATAAAATTCCACTAGCTATGCCTGGAGTATATGAAATACCTTGCAGTTGCGGGTGAGTCTACATAGGGGAAACCAAGAGGTTAATTTCCACAAGGATTAAGGAACATATAAGGCATACTAAGAATGAAGATGCGGAAAAGTCTGCAGTTGCTGAACATAGCACAAAAAGTAATCATGGAATTTTATTTGACAAAACTAAAGTCCTTGCCAACATCCCACATTACTACCCAAGAATCGTAAGGGAAGCCATAGAAATATATAAAAGAAGAAATAATTTTAATAAGGATGATAGTATACGGCTGCCAAAGACATGAGAACCCATTTTAAGTAAATTGAAATAAAATGGAAGAGTCAGCCATATTGAATTTTCGGCCAATGACCGAGGTCACGTGGGAAGTGCCTCCGCCCCCCTCTTCAGCATACCTGCCAACCAGTCCCCACCCCACCACCTGTTATAAAAGCTGGAAGGTCACTAGCCGATTTCAGTCTCAGAGAAACCACTGAGGATGCCACATCACAGTATGGGCGAAACGTCTGGTCATCTTGTAAATATTGTAGATAGTACCTTGACTAGATAGTACAGTACAGTGGTATTGACCCTCCCTCCCACCCATACACGTACAGTGGTATTGACCCACCCGCTCACCTATACACGTACAGAGGTATTGACCCACCCACCCATCCATATACGTACAGTGGTATTGACCACCGGAAACTGTAGATTCTAGTTATGACACCGGCCGCTTAAGCCTAAGTTCTAAGACTACTAGAGAAGTTTGGAGTGTCCATGTTGGATGGTAGTCAAATCAAATCAAATATCTTTATTGTTGTTGACAATATAATTGCATAACAAACGTCATTACATTAAATTGAAATAAATGAGCTTATAGATACATTTAATAATTAAAAACAATTGGTTACCAAACTACATATTATCATTAAAATATTCCACTAGAGTGTAGTATTCTTTTTCAGTAAGAAGTGCCTTGAGATTCTTTTTAAATTTGGATAAATTAGGTTCTCCTTTCAATCCTGTAGGCAGTTTGTTAAATAATTTGATGCATGATTAGTAAACCTGTTTTTCAAAATGAGAAGATGAATGGCCAGGAATAGCTAATGAGCATGACTGTGTACTCCTAAGCATATGGTTGGTTGGTGAGGGCAAAGGAAAAAGGTTTATATTTTTCTTTAGAAATACTAATGATTCATATATATAAATGCTAGAAAAAGGTAAGAGAGCGTTCGCTCGAAAGATGCCTCTGCAAGTTGATGAACTTCCCATCCCCAGAATGATTCTTATTGCTTTCTTCTGAATTACAAACAATTTCTTTGAGTGAAAGCTTTCATAACCCCAAATTGGAATACCATAGGACAGGTGACGTATGAAACACCCATGATAAGCAAGCAGCAGCATTCTACTATTGGAATAAAAAGATAGTCTGCGAAGGAGATATAGACAACTATGTTTTTGATACTTTAATAATATACTCTTGGAATTTAAGTTTAGCATCGAAAACTATTAGTACTAGCACTGGATTCAATGAAAGTGTCTCCTAAGAGTAAATAGTTGATATTTTGAGCAACAGAACTAGATAGGGAAAAATTAATTATCTTTGTCTTGTCTTCATTTACAAACAAAAGTTGTCGACCATCCACTGAACAAAAGAATTTCCTTTTGTGAACGCGTCGACCTCTAGTTGATCTAAAGGTTTATTTGCTACAGTGATGGAGGTATCATCAGCAAATAGACGCAGGTTTGTGGACGAAACACTACTATAGTCGGGCCGCCCTAGCGTGATACCCAGCGGCTTATAGGCATTCTCGGAACTGACCCCTGTCATCCCAACCCGCTCGCCCGGTCGGCCGGTGACAAACAATTAGTCACCTACTAGGCTCAGTTCCACATCACAGTAATTTATTTATTTATTGTTAAATATAAATGTTAACAATCTCATTAAAATGTACGTAGAATTCTAATAAAAATGAGTCTAAACTCGAGCAAAGTGCTTTGTATTTGAGGGTAAAAATAATCCATCAATTTACTGATACCTTTATTTACTTACAAATTTACATTCCTATTCAAATATTTACAGTACTATGACAAACTTATTTTGGACTTACTCATTTTGAATTATATTACTTACATTATTCTGAACACACGAGGTCGTCTTCACTGCTACTCTCACTTTCAGTCCCAATTTCGAAATCTCCTGGGCACAAGTTAATAACGAAATTTCTAACTCTTTGATCGTCCAGTCCTTCGTTTTTCCAGTCATTGTCGATTGTCTTCTTCGCGTGATTCACATATTTGTCCCATAAGTCCGGTGTTACTGCTGCCACAGCTTCATAAAAAACCATTTCGACATCCTTCATTTTGAATGTATTATTTCTTTTTTGAACGTAAGATTTTATGTAGGCCCATACCATCTCAATCAGGTTATATTGACAATGGTATGGGGGGAGTCGAATTACCTTATGTCCTAATTCTTCTGCTTTGCTACAATTACGTAGGTAGGATGTGTTGGCTTATGCATTTTGACTATATTGTACTGGTTTTCTCAAATCCTCGGTAAAGCAGATACCTCTCTGTTGCAGTCATCTCGCCATTTCGTCTTTCCTACAGTTAGAAGATGGACATTTATCTTTTACCCTTGAATGGTAGCTAGCATTGTCCATTATTATGGTGCTTCCTGCTGGCAATGCTGGTATCAGTCTGTTGAAAAACCAATTTTCGAAGACCTGATGATCCATCTCTTCGTGATAATCTTTTGTACTTTTTGACTGAAAAATTAACGGAGGTGCGCTTATCCAACCATTTTTACCACCAGCGTGACATACTATCAAACGCTTGCCTTTACCAAGAGGTGTGCTTAAGGTCCTCTTAACTGTATCGTCCGTCCAACCTTTTCTAATGGCCAAGTTTTGGTTAATCCAAGTCTCATCAATAAAAACAGTTTTACTCAAGTCAACGTTACGAAATTTTCTTAAAAACTGGCACCTTTTTAAAGCTATAGATGGCTTTTCCATTAAAACCCTCCTACTATTAAATTGTTTATAAGTAAAGCCTATGTCTTTAATGACTTTTTTAAGGGAGGTTTTGCCCCCAAAAAATAGTCCGGCTTCTTTTAGTGAACTGCACAGCTTTTTTGCGGTTGGCACTTCTTTCCTTTCGTAATACATAATTATATGGCGACGTATTGCAGATTTTCCAAAATCGTCTATATGTGTTACTGGTGAGTCCTGGATTCTTTTCCTCTTCTGTGGAGTACAAAGTAAAATTCTTCGTCTTGTTGAAGAACCATCTATGATGACTGGGGAGTCTACGTCTTGCATTTCCATACCCTCAGCTTGGACGTCATCGGTCTGAACCTCACTTTCCGTCTGAGGGCCGTCAATGGAATTGGCAGTGTTTTTCCTTTCACCATTTATTCGTTTCACAGAGGCTATCGGCACTCCACAAGCATCAGACACTCTTTCTAACACTTTTAATGTCTTTTAAAGGACCCATATTGTCTTTTTCTAAATAAAAGTAATTTATCACGGAAGCAACTATAGTCCTTGCTTGGGAATGGTAAACCTCGCCTCTAGATTTTTCACTACTCATCGTCATTATGAAAGTATATAAACACAAATATTCACAACTTACTACTCAAACAACAGAAAAAACAACAAACAACGTTTACAACTTTCTACCACTGAGCTCTGGTTACAACTGAAGAGATTTCTCGTTTTAACTAAATAGTGAACTTCGGATATGAATCATTTAGGTTGTAGAAATGACTCATGGCTCTGGAATCACTTGGCATACGTTTTGACCACCTTCAAGCCGTTGCATATGAATTATTGTGGTCGAGTTTGGATTCATTTTTATTAGAATTCTACGTAGATTTTATTGAGATTGTTAACATTTATATTTAACAATAAATAAAAAAATTACTGTGATGCGGAACTGAGCCTAGTAGGTGACTAATTGGTTGTCACCGGCCGACCGGGCGAGCGGGTTGGGATGACAGGGGTCAGTTCCGAGAATGCCTATAAGCCGCTGGGTATCATGCTAGGGCGGCCCGACTATAGTAATATCGTTGATAAACAGGAGAAACAGTATAGGGCTCAGAATGGAACCCTGAGGCATCCCTGTTTGAACAAATGACACATTAGATTCAAAGACCCGAAGACAACCAGAACAGTCAATGTAGAGTACCTCAACAATTTGCTTTCTGTTCAGCAAATAAGAAGATATCCAGTCAAAGGTTTTTACCCTAAATCCGATGTATTCCTAATTATTGAACAGTAGTGTATGATTAACAACGTCGAAAGCCTTTCTTAGGTCGAGAAATATACCCACAGTATGGAGATGGTTATCCAGGGAGGTAGAGACATATATTATAAAGTCAAACATTGCATTGAGAGTGGACATATTTGTTTGGAATCCGTATTGTTTGGAAGAAATAATGCTGTTTGAATACAGGAAAGATGATAATCGGTTTAGAAAACTTTTTTGAAAAACTTTTGAGTAGGTTGATAAAATAGTGATAGGCTTAAAATCATCTCGTTATTTAGAACTTTTGATTTTTGGTATAGGTTTAACTATGCACAATTTTAAGAATGAAGGGAATTTACCAGATTCGAATGATTCATTAATAAGATGAGTAAGTGGTAGTACGAGAGAAACAGAGCAAGATTTGAGTAATTTAGATGAAATTTGGTCTTTGCTTGATGAGTTGCTGGTTTTTAGTGATGTTATTACGGACATTACCTCTCGTTCGTCAGTGGGGAACAGAGCAAAAGTTGATGGTATTTGTTTCAACGAAGCAGACAAGCAATCAGGGGGTGGTTGGCCATTCTGTAGGCGTGACCTTACGTCTGTAAAAAAGGTGATAAAGAAATTGGCAACTTTTTGTGGATCTTCGAGAACTTCATTCTTCTCATTTTCAATAAGAATCCTACTAAACGGTTTGGTAGACTTACCAGGCCTATTCTCGTTCACAACATTCCACACAGCTTTCTGAACGTTACGACTGTTCTCAATAGTTTTAAGCATTAGAGAAGCTTTAAAAGAAAATATTTCTGTTCTAAATTTGTTTTTCAGTGCCAAGTAACTTTTTTAGGGGGTTAGTTGAATGAAGATGTTTTGTTAACTGATACATGAAGATAACTCTCTCACGCATACCAAAAAGATCTGAATTTAATACCACCTTTTCAGATGTCTTTTTTCTTTTAATTTTAGTCTTTTTTTTCATAGTCAAGGTTCGTATGATATGTAGGAAATAGAACTGAGTGTCAGACTTCTCAGTTAGCTGAAAACCAGAACAACGCTACGTTGTTAGGATTCCATGTAAACCTGTAGGTCCCTTACTTACCCTGGATATTGGGCTAGTAATAAACAGCTATTTCTGAGGAACAGTCAATCTTAGTTAGTAACAATGATTACACTCGTTCATCTACACTCATCACACTCATTCGCCCCTCAATTCGCCCAAATCTTGACGATCGGCATCTTACCAATTAATAATATAATAAATAATAATGCATAACTCGATGAATTCAACACTCTTACAGCAAATGCTGGAATTACGAGGAGTTTAGGAACCATACGACTAATGGCGTGACGATGTAAGCCTACCGCAACCAATCCAACGCCTTGCATTGTTATCACGTTACAGTTCTCTAAATGCACCTGTTTTATAACTTACTTTTTTGATATTGTGAATTTATGTTATGATCGTGAACTTGTTTATATTGTTTTTAAAAATTTTGTCCTCTATTGTTTAAAGATTATTCTATCGCATTATTTATAAATATATTGTTCTATCGTATTATTATTTGAACCTATTACAAGTTATTTGGATCTCCAAGTTATTTCTGCGTCAACAAGTAATTATTGTGTCGTGTGTATGTCAAACGCAATTCTCTCCGCAACACCGTGTTCCAGAACTAGACTCCAATAAAAAGTGCGCTCATGTCAAGTTAGCTCATTCCTTAAATAAAGTATAGCCTATGTGTTTGTTTACTATACGGTTTCAACCAAGTACTTTGACCGACCATTATTTTTTACATATTTTTGATCTTTGTTTGTCCATTCGAACTCAAAAGAGCAACATGAAAAGAGAACTTTTTTGCACATGCATTCCACGTTTATTGCCGGCACAGTGGATAAGGCTTCGAACTGCGGAGGGCAATTTCCAAGGTTCAAATCCCCACTGAGCCAACGGTCGATACTTCACTTGTTGAATAAAGTTTGCGCACAGGCCTACAGGCCCATGCCAACTGGCGAATGAATTTTTCGAAAAAAGAACCTAAAAAAGTTATATTCTTCAACAAAAAGTGTTTAATTTCCATCTAAGTATTTAAATGGCGTTTTTTGTCAGATGCACTTGTAAATCCTTGTTTCTAATTTAATATCTTTATCCCGCAACGAAGAATTAGGATTCAAAGAGACAATACAAAACACAACCCAGACAGCTTTCAATAAGAAAAAGGCTCGAAAATTCCAAACTCATTTAATTCCCAGAATTGTTCAACCTGGCAATTAACGTGGCCCACGGCTACTGTACAATGCTTTTCCAGTTTTATTCTAGGTACGAGTTTATTTATAACAGTTCAGAACCAAACTAAATTAATATTTTTAAATTTATTAATACTATATCATTGGTTATATAATTTATATATTCTTTATGTTAGTTAAATTGAGATAAAAAAAGTCTAAGTACATTCTATTCTTAAATGTAGTGAACTGAATAATTAGCCGCGAGGAAATCAATCACCGTCAACTTATTCAGAGGGCATTCTACAAAGTTGTTACAGTACGAAAGTTAACCATCAACCCAATAACCCAATCAATGGACATTCTTCAATGTTGTTGCAATAAGAATGTTGATTGACAAGTAATGAGTTGTCCTTCAACAATGGAGTTACAATATCAAAGTTGACCGGCAATGAAATCAGTTGCCTTTCAACAAGGTTGTTGCAATATGAATTTTGACCGTCAAAGCAATCAGTGGACCTTCTTCATTGTTTCTCTGTATTTCACCATTCACCAGCGGAGGGAGTCATCCTTCTGGACTCAAGAACAGCGCAGCGCGTCTTGTAATTATAAAGCTTACAAAAGTGAAAGTAGACTACTGTAGGCCTATACTTATTTCTGCATG
>JAQJVL010005989.1:0-31751 GCA_035578905.1 Stictocephala bisonia | reverse complement strand
TTAAAAATTTAAAAACTGTTATTTGTAATAATTTTTACTGGTACAGTAGAATTTCGGTTATCCGAGCCCTGATTAACTGAGCCTCCGGGTTAACCGAGCTAGTGATCAGATGATGAAAAATAAACATAAAGCTATTAATAAAAGGAAAATTGTAGCGTGACACATCATATAATCGTTTTACAAGTAATCAGTGTTTCTATTGGCTGTTTGTGTAAGGCACTGCAGGGCCTTCACGAGAAGTATTTATGATATTGTACTCTACTACAGGAATAATTTTCCTACCTAAATGTATTCACTCATGACACATCAACACCTGACACCATCGGCTTAGTCGACTGCTCACATACTAAATGTATTTGTTTTAGTATGTTGACTTTCGTGATTTTACAATACAGTATTGGAAATATTGTTGTTACTGTTATTGTTCAATATTTTATTCAAGTGTTTTGATATGAGTGGTAAATGGTTGACAGTTGCTTATAACGAAATCGAAATGATGAATCTATCAAGAGTTTTCATCGCCAATATGTACGACAAATTTGATATTGATACAATAATTTTATTCCATTAAAATATTGAATGGTTCCCTGCAATATATTAAGAGACGAATACAGATTGTGTTAAACGACAAGATATAATTCGATAATTTTGTTCGGCAATCAGACTGAATGATACCCTGCACTTAAAACCATCACACGAATACTACCAATGGACTGTAGATGGATGAAATAATACAAAAGGTTTCGTAGTTAACAAATGTAACGTTAGAGGAAATTGCCCATCCACAATGCTATGGACATTACATTAGATTTTTACTAATAAATTCTATTATTGTAGTTTTTTCCCAAATGTTGTAGAGTTTTAAAATGGAATACTTATTCCCAACTTCTTGTCACACACACACAGTTCTGCGGTAATAGAACTTTTAAAAGACAACCTGATGTTTCTACTTTTTTACAGGACTGTAACTACATTTATAATATTTTGCGTTTTTTTTCTTGTAATAAACTAGTTTTGTACTATTTTCATGGCTTTTACATTATGTTTACCATAATCTCCGTATTATCCGAGTTTTTACGTATCCGAGGTGGTCTCGCTCCCAATTACCTCGGATAACCGAGAGTCTACTGTATTTTATTAATGTACTTTATTTTTATTGTTTGAATTGTGGTGAAAAGATTAATCACAGCACAAATAGAGAGCTCAGGAATGGACTTATTGACATTATTATGACGCAAATCAAAGGCCGTACCAGTTAAGATTTTCGATTGTTAAAGAAATGTCTGCTAGCTGTACCAGGTATAAATTTTGATCAGAAAGGGTTAACAACTCTTTATATGCCTGTACAAAATCTACTTCAGTGCATTATTGATGAACTGTATCAAAATTTAAAAAAACTACCTAATTCATTTACTTTTACCCTGTGGAAACACTTTGTGTTTTTTTATTCAAAAGACTTCATTTGCATTAGTAATTTTTATAGATTCCATTTTATCTGGGTTAAATATTCTAATCCATTGTAAATTAGCGTTTACTTTAGTTACAAAATTTGTTGTTGTTTTTCTAAACATTCCCTTTCAATGTGCAGGAAACATTCCTTAAACAGAAGCCGAGGTCCATCAGGCACAAGTTGGTTTCACTGACACTGAAACGCAAGAACAAGCTGGGTGAGGATGTTAGACGCAAACTGCAGGAGGATGAATACACAGCGGACAGTTACCAGTCATGGCTTGAGGCACGACCAACCTCGAACCTGGAGAAACTTCACTTCATCATAGGCCACGGCATTTTACGTGCCGAACTTAGGTACGTCATATGCTTCCAATCAGCTTGTGTCAATTGTTCATTCAAAATGCAACTCTTTAATTAATGCAGTTTGTTGAAATGTATTTCACATATAAAAAGTTTAAATAAGTATATTATGTGTAGGTAGAAATTACAAACAATTTAATATTTGTACTTATATTGTATTCAACTGAATTAAATGACATTTAAGTTGTTTATAAAACATCTAAAGTTTGTTATGGGTTTCCTCTTTTGTACAACCTACCTGATTTTGTCACTTGGCCAAATTTATTATCATGCGCTCTCTACTATACTCAACCTCAACCCAAATCTTGCATTAGCTTGTATACTATGAGATCTCGCAAACAAAACTCTTCATGTTGGGTATAGTAAGCAGATCTCAGTTCTATTCTATCAAGATCCTCTTTTTTGCAACATTTTCTTAAGTACTAGTTCCTTCTCTTTTTCAGTCTTCATTGTCTCTTAAGCTAACAGATGTGATTGCTGACATTTTGAATTCTGTCTAATAAGTTATCTACTGCTTACCTGTGAAATTAGAAACATTTTCATGCCTTGTTTCCAGTATACTTTTCTTCATTTGGTGAAATCATAGCCTCTCATAGTTTTAAAATATCTAGAGAAAGTAGCCTTAAAAGCATCTTCACAGTGTAGCTTACCGAGAATCTCTCATAACCGCAATATGTCCAGACATGTAGCATATATCTCAGCCTGTTGGACCTTGAGGTACCGTGCTGTTGACTTATACAGTATATAGTCAGCGGTCTCTAAGTATCCTTGAACTTGTAGCTAATGTGTCTCCTTAGGCTCTTAGATAAACAGCTGTTCAATTCCTCTTGACCAAAATGGTCTGACAATAGCTTGTAAATTTTTAATTTAGATACACGTACAGTGGTAATGACCCACCCGACCACCCATAAACGTACTGTGGCAATGAAACATGGTACTTAATCAATCAACTTGTACCTGGACAAGTGGGTTGCCTTGGCTATCATCAAATTTACTATCAACAAATTGAGTACTTTAGAAATCTGCATTTTTTTCAATTTCTAAATAATATTATGTCTTTGAAGGCTTCCACGGTCAATGTTCAAACTTTTTACAAAGCTGTAATCCAGATAAGACCATGTCAGGATACAATTTGTGCGGGAGAAACCGGACACAGCCCTACGTGGATTATGACTCAGTACGTATTGTGTCTGTTTGAATATTTTCAAATACGCTCGGTAATCGGCTAAGTAATCCAAAGCATTTAACTATAAAATAGAGCTTGCTGCCTTAGTACTATTCTGAACCAAACATTTATTTGTATACCTAAAAATGTATGATGGAATTACTTCTAGACTTTCTTGCAAAGAAAAACGAAATAATTTTCTTGCCAAGACAGTAATATTTATTTTTAAGATGTTGATTGTCAAGATATGTTACAAGTTAGTGTTAGATTCACTAACTTTGTTACAAACTAAGACCAACTATTCCTTAGAAAGTGTCATTAATTAATAGCTTAATGACAGATGATAGGCTAGTGGTTATCAAATGATCCCTTTCAAAATTTGTTGACTCTCATTGGGATCGAACTGAGAAACTTTGGCACATGAAGCTGAACTTGAACCAACTTTGCAATATCAGATATACAGATTTAGTTCCATTGTATATTACTAGAAATAAGTTTCCATTCTGAATTAAAATTAGTTTTGAATGCTTGCAGGGATGAGGTGTACTGCCAGATCTGTAAACAGCTGACCAACAACCCTTCAAAGTCATCACACGCCCGCGGGTGGATCCTGCTGTCACTGTGTGTTGGCTGTTTTGCTCCCTCAGAGAAATTTGTCAGTTACCTGAGAGCATTCATTCGTGAAGGTCCTCCCGGATATGCTCCGTATTGTGAAGACAGGCTGAAGCGCACGTTCAACAATGGCACCCGCAACCAGCCTCCTAGTTGGCTCGAACTCCAGGTATGTTTTTTTACGAAGCAATACTTGATTAGAAATGTTATGCTGCCAGTTGGTTGTTAGTGACTACTAGTCTTGATTATATGCTATTATGTATATTCAATCGATAGGAATAGTTGTACCTGTAATTTGGTTAGTTAATCTGCCACTACAGCTGTATTAACCCATTGGGGAAGGAATTAATGTATTCTCTGCAGCACCGGCGATTTTGAATTAATTTAGACTAAAATGCATTGTTTTACTAAAATATTTGTAGAAATAGTTTGAATACTGATAAATTAACAAAACCTTCAGCATCTTTTAGCCAATAACATTCTTAACAATAATATCATACAAGATTGATGGAAAAGTCACATATTGATATATTTTGTATCATATATTTGTGCCTTTATACTTTTAAAAATGTAAAATATCAATATTTTACAAGTACCGGTATATAAAAATATTTTTTTCAAAAACATCTTTAAATATCTTCAATTATTATTTTTAATAAATTGTTATGGTGTTTTTACAAGAAAAACAAGTTTTAACATTTTTGGTTAAGTTTAAATAATGATAATATATAAATAAAAAGTCACTAGCAGGCTGATGTTACTAGAAGATTCACTAACTTTTCACCCATTCCAAACTCAAAGTCACTGTCTAAATACCTATCCACTTCTGAATTACATAAGCAAAATGCCCGAATCCATTTATAAAAGTAAATGAATCCAAATAACTTAGGACTAATACACTATTTCGTAATAGTAAACAACTTCAAATTATTATATCACGACGCATACAAGTGAAAGACAGAACGCAAGCGCTGAGCAGATGCCAGACAGACATAAACAAACAATCGCGAAACCAGACAAATAATTTAGTTATTGGTTGTCTTTACAGTTTTTCAACATAACAAAACAAATTACAGCAATTTCTGAAAAGAATGAACAAGGACATATGCCTGCTATCTAGTGGAAAAACGAACAACTAACAGAACAGTAATGCCTAGAAACAGTATCCTGAGCTTCACTCGTGAGTCGGAAATCAGTCAGTGTTTAAATTATAAACAATTATGAAATTGTGAAAGAATAAAAATTTATATCTCTATAACAAATTAGTGAAGTAACTGCCTCAACTAGTTTTACAGTTGTTAATACAACATAATTACTTGTATTAGTAACAATATACATAAGCTAAAAAGTTTGTCTATTGATTTTCAGGCAACTAAATCCAAGAAGCCAATCATGTTGCCAATTACGTTTATGGATGGCAACACCAAGACTCTGTTGGCTGACTCTGCAACTACGGCAAGAGAACTCTGTAATCAGCTGTCAGACAAGATCGGCTTGAAGGACCAGTTTGGGTTCTCACTCTACATCGCTCTGTTTGATAAGGTATAGAGTAACCAGTGTTTGTATAGAAATTAGCAATATGTTTGTTATGTAATTCTACGATTTCTACAAATATAAGTCTTGCAGTTTTCCTAAATTTATATTTCAAACTCTTATCATTGATTTTTTTCGTATCATTGAAATTTGTGTCATGTAACATTTAAAAATGTAATTACATTTAAAAAACTGAACAAGTTTACTATGTAAATCTATTAATAATTTTAATCTGAGGCCGTAAAGTTAGAGATAATGCTTCCCACATTGCACACTGTACCATAGTTTGTAGTATTGCTAATAGGGTGTGCGAGTACTCGAAACTTCGAGTATTTTCCTACTCGAACTCGGCTCGAAGCTCCTAAAACTACTCGAAGTTCGATCGAGTAGTGGTATTTCACGAAATATCAGATTTACATCTTAATTTAGTTTTAAGAGTAAACAGTTCTATAAGTTATCAATAAAAAATTTTTGTGTTTTATTTTACCCTAATCATACGTTATCAGTTTGGTACGCATAATTATGAACTGAACAATACGCCTAAGAATAGGTAGTACACGACCACAGTCAAATGAACTAGTCAACGTAGTGAACAAGTTCGTTGATTTGAACTAGCTCAGTTCAAAGTGATCAACAGAGCTAGGATGGTAGCGATCACTGTAAATAGTAGCGATCACACATGTTGGTTGCTGAGTCTACTAGTCACTTGTAACCTAACCTAAAATAGCGTGAATAAAACAGAAGTGCTGGTTAGTGTCTTTATGACCCAAGAAAGGGGACGAGAGATCCGGTTCAAGATGCTCAAAAAACCTGTTACCAATACAAATCTAACAGTCTGTGCACCGTAGAAATTATGCATATTTTCGTTCATATCAATAATACCGTTCAATCAAAAGGGTCCCGAGAACGGGTCATTTTACATCCCAAGAATCAAACTTCCGATCTTTTCTAGGTGAAAGTTCATCTCGGTTGTAGTATACGTACGTGCAAAGAACCGTTCAGCTCCTTTTCGGAAATGAAATTATCGTATATTTCTTGCAAGTCGATTGAGGTCTATTTTGTTTTTTAATCTGAGCAGGGAATCGTCCAATGATTTGACGTAAGAAAATACCGTATCATATCATATAAAATATGGTAATGACGTTCTAGCAGCGTGTGACACAACATTATTGATTTAATTTCCGTCAAATAAAAAATAGATATATATCCGTGGCGAACGTCTATTAATTATTATTCCGAAAACGCCTTAGATCGCCAAAACTGTGTGTAATATTTGCGCATACAATATTTTTTCCTCTCAAATTGTTGAGCGGTTTTCTAACTAGTCATAGTCAAAAATCTTTATTCATATATCATGTACATTGGTGGTACAGTGAATAGTGTCTAAAAGTAAATAAAATATAAAAAAAAGAATAAAACATCTAAACACAAGAAATTCCTCCTGTATACAGAAATGTTAGGGTTTTACATCTGTTTCTGGGAGGTGGAAAACTCGTCAAAAGAATATACAGCTAAATTTATTATATACTCTTTCAGCCTTCTCTTGAATTTTAATAAATCTTTTTCTTTCTTTATAAAATCAGGGACATATTTTAGAAAAAAGTTACCAGCATATGAGGGTTTTTTCAAAAAATTTTAATTTGTGAGGCTGAGCAATCTCCCTTCTCCTCCTAAAATTATAAGAGTGTAATGGAGTTATGTTTTCCTCTGAATCTTGCTTTTTGGCAATAAGAATTGTTTCATATATATATTGGCCATAAACTGTAAAAATTTGTAATTTTTTAAAATGTACTTTTGCCGAATCATCTCGTTAAAGCTTAAGTATTATTCTGATAGCCTTTTTTTGCTGCTTCAGAATGCTATCCATATTTAATTTTTTTGTTGACCCATATAATGATATACCGAATAAAAGATGAGAGTGTACATGGGCAAAATATATACTTTTTAAAGTTTCTATATTACAATAAAAAACCATTTTTGATAATGCAAAAATTCCGGAGTTAATTTTGATTAAAATTTTCTGTATCTGTTCATCCCAATTTAAATTTTCATCTATTGTTAAACCTAGAAAGTTGATTTGATTTTCCTTATGAATGTTAGTTATTTGAGTTACAAGTTATTGTTGGTTCTTTTGTGATTTTGTTCTGTGCTGTTTTAAAATTTATAAATTTTGTTTTTTGTGAATTCAATAATAAGTTGTGATTGTAAAAATAGTTTCCAATATTCTCTAATTCCACATATGTTAGAATTTCATTTTCTTCTGGAGAGTTAGATGATATGATCAAATTAGAATCATCAGCGTAAAGACATAGTTTAGAATTTTGCTTATAGGTTAAAGTATCTTCCATGCCCTTAAGATAACACAAAAAAAGCAAAGGTCCTAAAATTGAACCTTGGGGCACCCCAAATTTAATTGGCTGATGATTTGATGATGATTTGATAATTCTGTTATAATTTGTCAAATGGGTAATTTCCACAAATTGAGATCTATTTGTCAAATAAGAAGAAAACCAAATAAGAGCTCTTTTAGATATTCCAATGATTTGAAGTTTTTCTAGTAATTTACTATGTTTTACGCTATCGAACGCTTTAGAAAGGTCCATAAATATACCAACTGTATAATTTCCTTTGTCTATGGATTCAATAACAGATTCAATAAAAGAAACAGCTGCGCTCACCACTGATCTCCCGTTCCGGAATCCATGCTGATTATCATCTAGAACATTAAATTTTTCTAAAAATTCTGATAATTGTAAATAGACAGCTTTTTCATACACTTTAGAAATTGAAGGAAGCACAGATACTGGGCGATAATTGGATATATTTTCAGGGTCATTTTTTTATGTAAAGGAATTATTTTTGCCTGCTTTAATATGTTTGGGAAAATGCCTGATACAAAAGAAGAATTAATTAGATGACACAACATTTTACTGATATAGGCTTTAACAGCTTTTATTATTGTTACGGGAATTTCATCATGCCCACTGGAGTGTTTATTTTTTAAAGATTGAATGATTTTTTCCACTTCCCTTTCATCGATCGGTTTCAAATCAAACTTTGGCTTCACACACAAAGCATCGATAAAATCAGCTTTCACATCAGTCGTCTCATTTTGATTGTCACTATCTAAAATCAAATCCGTAACCATGTCACTAAAATAACCATTAAATATATTTGCAATTTTTTTAGGGTCTGAAACTGTTTCTGAGTTTTGCTTTAAAGTTATATTTTTAAACTGTTTCTTGTCATTTTCCCCAACTTCAGAGTTGATTATACTCCATACAGTTTTTTGAATGTTTTGGGAATTTTCAATTTTTTTGAAAATGTCTGTTTTTAGCCACATCTAATTCTCTTTTATAAATAGTCTTTTCCTGATGTAAATAATTTTTTAAACTAATACTTTTTTTACCACGATACTCCTTAGTCAATCGAATAATATTTTGTTGTTTAATTTTTAATTCTTTAGATATCCATGTACGTTTTTTGTTTATCTTTGTAACCAATATTTTGGGAAAAGCTTGATCAAAATAGGAAGAATAAATTTTAAAAAAGACATCATATTTTTTTTCTACCCTGGAATTATAGACATTGAACCATGATTCTTTGGAAAGTAATTGTGTAAATAGATTAATGTTTTCAGGTGAGAACTTGCGCAACTGTTTTTTTATAGGAAAATTTGCAGTTTTTATTGAATGTTTACATTTTACTTTTAATAGCTGTCCATCATGGTCAGATAAGAAAGTAACCAGACCTTCTACCTTTAAGTTAGATAATTTTATATTTTTTATCAAGAAGTTATCTATTGCTGTCTCCTAAATATCTGTAACTCTGGTAGGGAAATCGACAAGGTACCTCATATTTCTGCTTTTTAACAATTGTTTTAATAATCTATGTCTGCTATCCAATACTAAAACATCTATATTCAGGTCACCTGCTACAATAATTTTATCATATTTTTTATTGAAATAATCAATTAAACTACCTAACCTATCCAAAAAAATATTGACATCTGATTTAGGTGACCTGTAAATACCAATAATGAGATATTTTTGTTTATTAATACTCCATGTACAAACACAAAATTCAAATTGTAACTCTTCAAGTAAAACATTACCTAGTGCATCCGGCACAGAGACCCCTCTCAGCTCAAAACCCTTCTCTGCCAGAATAATAACTCCTCCTTTAGTCTTTACATATTAAAGGTTAAATTAAAAAGGTTAAACAAAACAATGCCACATAAAAATTTAGGAAGGCAGGAAGTAACAAGTTTTATTTATCAAATGTTACAGTTACAAACAACAAATCAAAATTATTGTGTTCAGTTTAGATGTATATATTTACGAATCTGGCAAAACTTAACATAGGCTTAGTATGGTGTCTGCCTTTTACAGTTGTCTTAGGTGAACAGGATATCCTTCTGTAAATACTCGCTCGAAAAATACTCGATACTTGAAAAAAATACCAACTACTCGACTCGACTCAAACTCAAAAATCACTACTCGCACACCCCTAATTGCTAACTACAATAGGTTGATTTTAAAGATGAGAACTATAAGGTAACGCCTCCAGATTATGTGTTACATTTAATCGTAAGGAAATATGGAGTGGCATAAGTATTGGGGACAGAATTGTGCTAAGCTACTGTGGCGCAACACTATTGTGCAGTGAAAATAGGCTTTGAATTCTACCCGAGACACTTGCGTGTAAAGTGACCTTAGTACATTACACATCAAAAACAGCTGTTTAAGAACTTTGCAGAAGTTGTTTGAAAATGTCATCTATGCTTGATATATGTGGAATAACTTTGCTTGGGATTGGTAGGAATAGAAATTAGGCTGTAGCTAATCAAAATTTAGCTAACCTGATGCATCTTTATTTTCAACTATCTTCATATCCGTTTAACAACGTTTTATATCATTTCAGTAAACATTTAACCCTTCGCATGAAGATACTATTTTACTCTATTTTAAAGTAATACATAATAATGTAAAAAAATTTATTTTAGTGAAATATGAAGTTAATTTTTTTAAGTTTTAGAAACATTAAGGAAATTAAAAAAAATATAGATTTACATTTAAAGTTAAAATTCTAATTTTTAATACTATTTTGTTGTAGATGTACAATTAAAATGAAAACTACAAATAAATAAAATTTTCAGTATTTTAGTTGAAACTTTGTTCAGTACTTGTCATTATAATACAATAATAACAACAACAAAATAATTGAAAACTAGAAAACAGAAGAAGAACGATAAGTGATGAAAACAATGTGCTTGGGTGGAGGGACACACTGAGGATAATTCGGTTTTATGCATTTGCAAAGCCAGGAGACAGCGTCTGATTGACAGGCCTGCCTGCCCCTTATCATTCATTGACAATTTACGTTTTTGATAGGCTGAGGGAGTTAGCTAAAGACATGTCTAAGTTGATGTTGCACTCTGGTGGAAGTTTTTGGAACTACCCTTTACACTATTGACTGAGATATTTAATTTCAGATATATTCGTTAACAGTTTGAGGTAAAGTAGAGGCTGGGTATATATCCGTTTGCCGCGTACGGGGTTAAGACTGGTGTTTTTACTGATCAGTTGTATCATCCTCGTTCTCTTAGTTGTCACTGTTGTCATGTTACAGGTATCTTCTCTCGGCAGCGGAGGTGACCACGTTATGGACGCTATATCACAGTGTGAACAGTATGCTAAAGAGCAAGGGGCACAGGAGCGCAATGCTCCCTGGAGACTGTTTTTCCGCAAAGAGATCTTTGCGCCCTGGCATGACCCGACAGAGGACCAAGTTGCCACAAACCTCATTTATCAGCAAGTTGTCAGAGGCGTCAAGTTCGGTGAATACAGATGTGACAAGGTGAGATATATTTGTAAGATTCGTTAATTTTATTGAATTTTTTCTTGTTCTGTATTTATAATTTGAATGATTAATACTTATATAATAAGGAGCCTTTTCATCCTAATATTTAAAATCTTCACAAAAGTGAACAAACCTTATCTTGCTTTACTTTGCTTTTTAATTTCTTTTTAAAATTGTCTATATAAATAAGTGTTGCTTAGAATGGTCTGAGTTTTTAAAATTATTATTTACTCATTTTAAGATGAATAAGAGTTTTTATTAAGCATATGAAAATGTTCAACAGTTTATGTGTTTATCTGGTATGCTTATATCTTTTTTACTGAGTTTACATTTTTACACTGCATCAAAGCATGGGTATTCAGCTAGTCATAGAATACCCTGTGACTAGGGTTTATAAGCCTGTTGTGAAACTAATCAGTACTAACGTTGTGGTGTGCACTTAGTAACCGCAAGCTTTTGGTATGATTTCTGCCAGTTTGGAAAGTTAACCTTTAATATATTTCTAGATGTTTGAATTATATCTGTAGCTGCAGATTATTTTTGTTTATTACATTACCTGTTATACCCTTGTATTTATTACTTATATGAGTTACCTACATCCACCTCCAATTCAGATTCAGTACTGTGTTTGAGTGTTTACTACTCTCCGTCACCATCTCTATTTTACAGCCCTCCCTCCTCCATAATTTAGTCCATCTACCTCCTTTTTTCCAAGTATCTTACTGTATCTCTCATATCTTGTCTAAGTATTTTTTTAATAATTGTTTTCTTATTTTTAGAGACATTTTAGAGTCTATCCTTTCAAGCCATGCCTTTTATTGCTTTCCTCATTTCTACTATTTGTACTCTGAAATCATTTTCTGACATTTTATATATTTCTATTTTGACTGCAGGACTGTAACAGGTTTTAAACGTTATAAAAGCTTCCATTTCCATCCTTTTATCTCCCATGTATTTCACACTTCATATGAACCTTGCTAATTTCAAAAATACAACTGAAATTTCCTGGTAAAATTTACCATTGTTTGTTATTAACACCACAGTTGTAAATTCGTCAACTAGTTTGAGGACTCGTTATAACTTTTTTAATAATAACATCCTCATCTAAATATACCCAATTATATCCTCATCCAATCCTTCTAATCTCCACTACTAGAGCTTTTCAATTGTTTCTGCAACTTGTTGTATTCTTCGAAAATAAATCTTCTGCAAACATCATTACATTTGTTACCTTTCTTAAAATTACTCAATAACAACATTGTAAAGTGATAGAAATAACACTTCTTTACCTCAAGTTTTTATAATTAATTCCAAGCTGTTTACTGTAGACACTCTTATTATTATTAATAATGTTTTTCCTATCTTTCTTCATTAATAATGTGTAATAACAGTGTCAACGTTCTGATCAGGACTATTCATTGTTGAAGCTTATTGCAATTTGAACTTTTCAAGTCCAGTAGATGCAGTATTTTTCACATTCATCGCAAAGCTGGACACTTCTACTTATTACTCAGCGTTATTGTGTCCCTCAGGAAGAAGACTTGGCGATGATCGCTGCCCAGCAGTACTTCATCGAGTTCCAGGCGGATCTGAACATGGACAGGTTACTGAACTTGCTCCCCAACTACATCCCCGATTACTGCTTGACCAATGCAGAGAAATCAATAGATCGGTGGGCTGCTCTCATAGTGCAGGCTTATAAGAAGGTATGTCTTGTGAAATCATTTAAGTTAACTGTTATGATTTTATTTCATTTTCACTTGCTTCGTACCTGCCTCTTGATTGGCTAATGCCTGCCTATATGAGTCACATTAATCCGTATGTACGTGACTTTCACTGAAAGATTTTAAAGAATTGTACAGGGTGTCCCTAAACTAAGTTCCCAAACTTAAGGATATGGATTTTTTGGTCAAAATTAGAAAAAAATAGTCCCTATATAGGTCCAAAAATGTTTTTTGTAGTCTGTCTTTTGTGTATTTTAATGAGATTTTTTACCTTGAGAACCCCTAAGGCTGAAAAGGTCAAATATTGTATAGAAGCTAATAATATTATGAACTTTTACTAGATAATAATAATAAAACCAAACGTGTAAATTAAAAAAAATAGTGATTATTTTAAAATTTTAACTAAAAATCATCCAACACATTAAAATCTGACATAACATTTACTAAATGCTAATTTTTTTTAAGGAGAGGTCGATCTCTTTAACCTTACTCTGCCCCATTCTCCATAGACTATTGATCTGTGCGAGGAACTTATTCAGACAGAGTAAGGGGGCGAACCAGTACAGTAGAAGGGGAATATTACTGATAAATCTTCCAGTCTAGGCTGAATTCGAACCAGCGCTATCTCTAACCCAAGCTCAAAGACCTGACGCCTTAGATCGCTCGACCACCAGCTTACCCAATTACCAATATCATTACAAATTATACAGTCCCATGTTTGTCAAAATTCAAGTATAAATAATGGAGAAACGTGCCGTTCATTTTCATGCCATTGTGTTATCAACACCGAATAACAGCCCCTGTGTCCTCTATTTTGTTAATTTTATATACATTGCCACCCGCTCACCTTTACACATACAGTGGTATTGACCTACCTACTGATCCCTATTGGTGAGTATTGGGCAGGCTAATACTACTGATTGTGTATTTGTAAGTGAGTGAGTGGGTTCATTGTATTAAAGTTATTTTATTTTACAGTATTTATTTTGGTAGTGTATTAGGGTAGTTCCATTTTGAAACATTTTCACAACAATTCATTGTTTTTGTTATAAAAACTGAACAAGATTTATTTTTGATCGACTTCTGTTTTGTAAATCCTTAATAATATTAATTTATTTGTACTTATTAGTTTTTAGTATCATTCCCTATTATTCTAAGTCATCACTGCCTTTAGATGTCAGATAAGTGAGGCTTCAATGTACTTACTTTTATAAAATCAATTTTGGGCTATAATCTTTTTTTGGATCACACATTTGCCATGACTGCCATTTGATACTTTTCGTACAGCTTTTTAATTTACAAATTTGACAGCTTGAGTATGTTTTTTATTTTGTTATTCTTTTTTTTAGACATCATTTATTTTTCTTTATTGTTGTTTCATATGATATTTTTTCATTTGGCATGATACATTTTATTTGTTGTTGCATTGTGTCCTGCATGTGACGTTTGCATGTGTCTAGAGCTACTACCTCAAGGAGAAGATCCCTGCGCTCAGGATCAAGGAGGATGTTGTAGGATATGCCAAATTCAAGTGGCCATTATTGTTTTCTCGGTTTTACGAAGCTTATAGAAATTCTGGTGAGTGTGCATATATGTACCGTTTAAATCATTGATAAGATGATTAAATATTCCTAAATACATAAAACAGATAAATAATTGGTATGCTTATTTAAATAGCCATTGTATCCAATATTGTTTACATTTGAAGATACTACAAAATTTCAAATCTATTATAATAGATTAATGGTAATTAAAATTTATTCCTAAAAAATAAACAGTTAAATTATAAAGCTTGAATCTTAACAAAAATATCCTCAAAACTTATATATAAACTTGATAAAACTGTTTTCTCTTTAATATTGTTTTTATATCAAATATGAGAAATGACCTTGGGCATGAATGTTGAGAAGGGAATAAAAGATTTCCGTGTTTATATTACTAAGTTTGAGGACTTTATTCCTGTAGTATCTGCAACAGGAATAACAGAAAAATAGCATTTCATTAGTAAAAAGATTAGTGGATACTTAAGATGTATCTACAAGTAGTTCAATGGCATTAAAATTTCTTTATGTGAGGCGAGATCATGCTCTATCACGTTCACTAATGAAATGTGTCCTACAGGTCCCAACCTGCCCAAGAATGACGTGATCATAGCTGTCAACTGGACGGGTGTCTATGTCGTTGATGACCAAGAGCAGGTCCTTCTTGAGCTTTCTTTCCCCGAAATTACAACTGTTGCTAGTCAAAAGTAAGCTACTATTTGATTTGTAGGTTAGTTGTATTTAAATTATTTCTAAAGAATGTTTAAAAAATTTATTTATCAGTGTTTTAATTAAATAAATAATAATAATACTGATCTGAGCATAACCTTGGTAATTCAAACAACACAAATTGGAAAAACTCTGACGATGATCCAAACTGAAAATTGTTGAGGATGAAATAAGTTGGTAGTATGGAGAACTATCCAAGTTTGTCGTTTACTGACAAAGATCTGGGTATAATTTTATTTTGTGTTCTGTGTAGGCTTAAAAAAATAGTTTATACGAGGCGTGTTTTTAAAGTAAGTACCGTTTTGGAATCCCGCCTCTGTAGCGCTGCAGTCGGCGTCCAGCGCATGCGAGCTAGATACTACTATCTTTTGGCAAGGCACAGCCGCCGTTACGGACCCATTTGACTGTATTTAAGGTCGCTTATGACTGTTTAAAATTCCTTCTCTGATTAAAAATGCCGCCAACTGTAAAATACATGTTGTGATAAGTTTTTGCAAACGATAAAGGCATGAAAGCAGAGAAAACAGACGCTTTACAAATGCATCATTATGTAGTGTGTCTTCAAGTGTCAAGAAGTGCGATTATTGACATTGTGACAGACTGTTTGAAGTACAGAACGTTATGCTTACGGTAGGTTCCCAAAATGCTGACGGAGAATCACAAAAACAAACGTTTGATGAGAATCACACAAAAAATGTTTAACCAGTTCTCTCACATTCCTAGACCATTTGAATCGTGATGGTTATGATTTGTAAAACCAAATTTATTGTCACTGTGACAGACTCACGATGAGTATCAACTGCTTCCACACCCTTAGCGTTAAGAAAATGTACACAGCCCATATTTCACAATCGGCGGCATTTTTAATCGGAGGAGGAATTTTAAACAGTCATAAGTGACCTTAAATACAGTCGATTGTATCCGTGACGGCGGCTGTGGCTCGCTAATAGATAGTAGTACCCAGCACGCATGCGCTGAACGCCGACCGCAGCGCTACAGCGGCGGGATTCCAAAACGGTACTTACTTTTAAAACATGCCTCGTACACTGATTATTGTAACTCAACAAAAGACAGTTTGATCAATGTGATTCTCTAACTGATGTGCCACATCTTGGTTTATGATTGGGCAGAAAAACGAGGGATGGTGAGGTTAAGGTAGGGGTGTGTAAATATATCTGTGTAGGGATGGCCATCGACCATTGTGTTACAAATGCGAACTTTACCTGAAACATGAACAGTAGTACTTCCTGTGCAGTGATTACCATTTTCTATAATGAAGCTGTTATTGTATTTGTTGTGATTTTATGACTGCGCAATAGTATGAAATGCATAGATTCGTTATTAAAATTAAATCTGAATCAACCTGGTTAGTACTAATCGATTTTCACTATCCTGAGTGTGTCTCCTCCAAAGCAGTTAAGAACATGAGTTTTTATTGTATTTAAACTAAGAATTCTTATTAATACAATTTTATAAGTAATCATAATTTAGATTGTTTGTTAATATATAGAATTTTCATTGTTATACCTAGTTTCTATACATTAACAGTTTAAAAAGACATTTTTACAGAAATTAAACTGCGTAACTTAGTATGTTAAAAAATATGGACTGACTCAATTTCTGTTTATATTATTTTTAATTGTCCATTAATAGCTGAATTAAATGTGAAAATTTCTGTGAACTTCAAAGAACTTTTTTCATTAAAATGAAATCTTATGCTTCTTTTAAACACAAAAACTAAATAATGTATTTATTTTACACATTCAAGCAGATAATGAATATATCTCATAGTAATATTTCACCTAAGCAATTTAAATATTTTTTAACATTAATTAAAGTAATGAGCTATTCTGGTTTTTAAAAATATGTTTGTAAAAAAACCTTTTGTTATTTCCAAGAACCAACAAAGTGTTCACTCAGACGTTTACGCTATCGACGGTGCGAGGTGAAGAGTTTACATTCCAAAGCCCCAATGCAGAGGATATCCGAGACCTAGTCGTGTACTTCCTAGAAGGCCTCAAAAAGCGCTCAAGCTTTGTAATTGCACTTCAAGACTACAAAGCCCCAGGTAATTTTCATTTGTTTACTTGAATTTCTCTTTTATGTATTTTTAAAATTGAATTTTATTGTAAACCACTTATTATTTTAGCAGATTTACTTAGAGTAATCCAGAAGATATTGTTTGAAAACTCATTATAGCTTTTCTAAATTATTGTTAATGTTGTATTAAATGAAGACTTGGCCATTCAGTTTAGGGAAAACTAAAATATAGACAGTGAATGAATTCATAATTTTAAACATATTTTCCAAATACACTGATATTTTTGTTTGTACTTTATTTTGCTTAACATTTATTCGCTCATCTACACTCATCACACTCATTCTAAATCCATATTCGCCCATATCTTGACGATCGGCGTCTTATGAATAAATAAAAAAATAAATAAATAATGAAATGATTAATTTATAAAATAGGTTAGGTTAAAGTGCACTAGGCCAGGAATCAGTATATTGGAGAGATAGGACATCAGCAAACTTACCTTAGAAGACAAGTTCACTAACACCAGAGTACTAGCTCTACTCACCTGAAGAAAGTGCCAGTGGCACTGAAAATTCGTGTATGTGATTCTTTTGTCTATGTTATTAGTATTCTGGTGTTAGTGAACTTGTCTTCTTATGTAAGTTTGCTGATCTCTCCAATATACTAATTTATAAAATAATGACACTAAATGATTGAATACATTTTTTATAACTATGATGATAATAATATCTAAGGGAAAAAAGAGTTAAAAGTATGGATGATTTTATAAAATTATATAAGTTGCACTAAGAGAGAATATTCCAATTTACTGGTGAAATCAAAAAGATAATAAAGTTAAACATCCTTTTTCTAAGAATCTTTATTTTTAAAACTAGTTTCCTACTTATGTGCCACTAGTTTGAACACTTGTCATAGCATGGCATAAGCATATGTATTTAATCAAAAGGTTTTGTCTGATTTCAACAAGTGAAATATTTAGTCATGAACCTGCAGATTTCAAGAAAGGAAGTTAATAAGATCTGGATTGTATAGAGGGTGGCCGTATGGTTCCCAGTCAACACGCTCTAAAAGTTGAGTTGCCATGTTCACAGTGTTAGGCTGAGAGAGTCAAAATATCCCTAATGAGTATTATACATTTTTTCTATATATAAATAATGCACTTTTCTATGACTCTCGCAGTAAGTATTTGCATTAACAGTTTTGCCCCATGACTACTCCTTGTAAGTCATAAAACACTGAGCACATTTGGTTGCCTGATTTTTTTTGCTGACAAAGAAAGTATGTGTTTCCATTCCATAGTCTGACATTTTGAATCAGAGGTCTCTTACACTACTCAAATATCATCCCCAATTTTACACCGATAAAGAAATTGTCATCTTCATTATCTTATTGTCACAAACTGAATTGTGTTACCCAGCACTTTATGTATTTAAGAATTTTAACTACTAGTCGGCAAAACGTGTAATTTTAAAATCTGTTTAAATTTTAAACCTTTGCACGCGGGAAACGTATATATACCCAGCCTCGACTTTGCCTCAAACGCGGTTAACGAATATATTCAAAATTAAATATTCCTGTCAATAGTGTAAAGGATAGTTCCAAAAACTTCTGCTAGAGTGCAGCATCAACTTAGACATGTCTTTGGCCAACCCCCTCAGCCTATCAAAAACGTAAATTGTCTATGAATGAAAAAGGGGGGCAGCCAATCAGAGCGTGCATGGGCGCAGCACACACGTAAAATGGAAATATCCTCGGTCTGTCGCTCCACCCAAGCACATTATTATTTTATTGTTCTTTTTATTTGTTTTCTAGTTTTCAATTATTTTGTTGTAGTCATTATTGTATCATAAATGACAGGTAGTGTTAAAAGTTACAACAAAAATTTTGAACATTTTTTGTATTTGTTAATTTTCATTATAATTGTACATCTACAATAAAATAGCTTTGAAAATTATAATTTTAACTTTAAATTTGAATCTATATTTGTTTTATGTTCATTTATGTTTCTAAAACTTAAAAAAAATAATTTCATATTTCATTAAAATTATTTTTTTTACATAATTACATGTTACTTAAAATAAGGTAAAATAATTTCCACGTGGGAAGGGTTAAAAAAGAGCATAATATTTATAAACTTAATTTTTTTAAGAAGTTTTACATGAACTTAGCTTGCGTCATCATCTTCATTCGTTAAGGTATAAGCGATAGATGAAAACAATTTTCAGAAGTTCAATATTTTCATAGCTTGTCATTAAGGAAATGAGAAACAAAAGACTACTTACAAGAAGGTTTTCAACTTTAAAGATAATATTTTGTTTATTGAAAGAAGTGGTTGGTGGATGCTTATTGTATTTATGACCAAACTTTAATTTGGAACGAGGAAATATTTTGAAAACAAAATTATGTATATACGGCCGCTTTAGAAGTAGCCATGGCTAAAGGGGTTAAGTTGTGGCTTGTCACGCAAACGGTCCGGGTTTGATTTGTGATGTAACCACTAACAGTTTTTGCCCTGCGCCACTCCCATGGTTCGGAAATCACATAAAGCAGTTGGTCCCCAGGTTAAGTGTTAGAGAGGGTTTCTTAGCCCTAACCATCTAGTAAAATAAGAAGATTTTTAACTTTTTTTTAACTTTATACCAAATAAATGTTGTCTTTGTAACAAACACACCAAACGGTGAGGACAAGTAGATTGAAAACCCAAAGTATCTAGTGTAAAATTTAAATGAACTATTCTTTTTACCTATACAATGTTGAAATCTACATATTTCTTATGAAACAAATATATAATTAGATCCTTAATTTTCTCCCGTACCATGCACAACATTTAACTGCCTTCCCATGCAAAACAAACGACACATTAGTCTTCACAGACATATCAGCCAGTCCTTTGCCTAGGAGAGGGGTCATCGTTCCTGAGTTTCCGCAAAGGAGACTTGATCGTGCTAGAGGATGACAGCACTGGTGAGACGGTGATGAACTCTGGATGGTGTGTGGGTCGCTGTGAGCGTTCGTCTGAGAGAGGAGACTTCCCAGCAGAAACAGTCTACGTACTGCCTACTCTTTCCAAGCCACACAACGACATTTTGGTAAGTTTTGAATGTAGCATTCTTTGTATGTAGTTAAACAAATGAATCATTCAATCCTCAGATCATTGAATGTTATAATTGTGGATGCCCATAAGATGAGTTAACGCTAGATTAATGGTTGTTAACCATAGAGTGCCTGTTTGGTGCCAATGAAGGATAAAACCATGACATTGGACAATATAACTCGAATACAGACCCTTTCCATTAAAATATTGGCTTTGTATATTAGACCATGTTTACCGCTTCATGTAGGGATGTCATTTAGTAGTTGTACACTTTATCATTTTTGACTTCTCCAACAATTAATTGGCTTAAATGTCTATGATATTAGAGACTGAAGAGTTTGGTAAGTCTATGATAGATTCTGATTGGTTAGTTCACAGCATTCTGATTGGCTAGTTCACAGAGACAGAGTGATTATAATACATTAGGCCAAGATGTCAGTGGGATATAAAATACAGATCATAAAATTATGACGCCTTAAAATATGAACAAAGTTGTGTTGTTGTCTCGTCTGTGAGAATAGGAATGATTATATCTCTATTTGATTTTGTATTTAAATATGTAAAGAAAAGCTAAAGTTTTTTTAAAAAAGTTCTCCATTCACCAATTAAAGGTCAGTTATTTATGGACTGAAATTTTTAAGAAAAAAATGTCTAGATCTGTACTATGATTAGTTGGAAAAAAATTGAATGCTGCACCACTCCACCTGTTTTAAATTGTTCTCAATGAAGTATGGTTGTCAGTCTCTATTTTGATATTTTTAGTGTACTGCCTCGTTGAAAACATTGATAGGGAAAATAGTAATTTTTAATTGAATTTTCAGATATAATTAAAAGTTGAAAGTTCTTTAAGAATTTATTTGAAGATGTCTGAGCGTTAGTTGAACAAATGATTAAAATATTTGAGTTTTATTTAAAATATAAAAAATATCAAAATCAAAAACTAATATGTTTTAGTTCTGATTTTGTTAGTTTTTGTAAATAACTAACAATGAGCTAAATTAACTACTAACTATTTTTAGTAGTTATACTTTTATTTTAAAAATTGCTGTCAAGTATATTTTATTAAAAATTGCTGTCTAGCTCGGCTCAAGACTGTTATTGGTTCCTCTTATAATGTTTATAAAACATATTAATGATTTTTAATGTTTGTAAATATTTGAGCAGCTTAATTCAAATTCTTTATTGCCACAAAAACAGTTTTATAAAATAGTTCAAATATACAGTAACTACATATAATAGGTGGCTCGTCATATAACTAAAACTATAACTACTAAAATCTATGTACTAAGCATACTAAAGTATAAATTATCAGATACAACACCAAAAAGAAAATATTTGCCAACTAGACTAATAATTTGAAATATATATGAACTTAAGTTACAACACCAATTCTACATAAGTTACTATAAATAGATACCAGAACTGTAATGACCCAAGGCCATCTAATTAAGTCATACAAAATTTGTTACGTCCAGATCCTCTAGAAACTCTTCTATAGTATAAAAACTTTTATTCAAGAAATAATTTTTAAGTATATTTTTAAATGTTACTAAATCTAAAGGTTTTGTTTTGTTGTTAAGTTTATTATAGATGTTAATGCCAGAATAGTAAGGACATTTTTCAAATATTGTTAACCTGTGATGGGGAACTTGTAGATTGTCCTTATGTCCGGTCTTAGGAATGATATAACTGGTTATCTATACGGATAGCAGACTTATTGGTGTGGGTGTAAATTAACCCTTCAAGTAAATAAAGGCAGGGCATTGTTAAAAATTGTAATTTATTAAAGAGGTTTACAGGATGAACGAACAGGTGATCTGGTAATTAATCTTATTGCTTTCTTTTGAATTAAAAATATTTCCATAGAGTTACTTGAATTACCCCACATAAGTATTCCATATTTCATCAAAGAAAAGAAATAACCATAATGAAACATTTTTAATGTGGAAATATCTACTAAATCTCTTAGAATTTTTAATACATAACACGCTGAATTTAGTTTAGTTTTTAACTATTTAATGTGCTCATTCCAATTCAAGTTTTGATCCAATTCAACCCCTAGAAATTTTATTGAGCTGGACAGATTCAACACTGTATTAGTAAAAATAAAACTTTGTAAAATACTCCCATTCTGTGGGGTTTTTAAATGGAATAGTTTCTGTTTTTAAAACATTAAGAGAAATATTATTTTCATAAAACCAATTATTGAGTTTAAGCAATACTGAATTAATCTTACTTTGGAGAAATGGAACATCATGCGCCTTGACAATTACAGAGGAATCATCAGCATAGAGGGTAGTAAATTGATCTACTGCAGAAGGCATTTCATTAATGTAAATCAGTATATTGGAGAGATAGGACATCGGCAAACTTTTTCCTACATAACTTTATCATTTTCCCTATATAACTTTAGTTCAGGATCAGCTACAGCCACCCAATAAAACAATCCAATCTATTTTCCTATATAACTTTAGTTCAGGATCAGCTTTAGCAGACATGAGAACTGCCTCTAGAGGTGCCCCTGGATGTATGTGACAATAGACATTAAAATTTCCATGTAACTGTTCATTTAGATATTGTGCCAAGCCTTCCTTGACTGTCTGCTAATAACGTTACATTAATTTTATTTGTATGTACAGCTTGCCTGTTCAGTACACTATCTGAAATATTAATATAATACACTTATAATTTTCAGTTTTAGTTTTGGATTTTGCATTGGAATCAACCGGAATGGAATCTGTCGCTTCTTTAGTTTCAGAGTAAATATAAGGTTTACTAATGTTATCGATTAAGGAGGAAAATCTGTTAGAGGTTGTAACACTTTGATTTTGCTGTATGTTTGTTTTATTGTAAATATTAATTGTTCTACTCTTGTGTTTATGAGAGTTATCAGAAACAGTTGTTCAAGATTCCTTTAGTTGTTTATCATTCAGTTCACTCATAAATAACCCATTATTATTTACTTGACTATCCTAGCTGATATATTTATTCAACATCAGTGACAGTATCATCTCTCTAGACATCAGTAATTATTATTTAATACATAGGCTAGGTTGTCTCTTTTTTTAAATCAGATCAACCTATGTTATCTTACAGTTCTCAAACCCCCTCGTGTTAACATAATTAATGCCATTCATTAGCTTTGACACAAGGTACTCAAAAGGACATATAGCAAATACAACACAGTCTTAACTGTTTGATTGTTGGGGACAGTTGACCACCTCTATTATAGATTTCAGTTATGACACCGACCGTATAAGCCAAGTTCTAAGATTAATTTAAATAATGTTTTTTTTCTGTTTGCATTGATGATTTGTTATATTGACAGTGTTTGCTGACACTTATCATTTTACTTAACAAGTCACATGTAAGATTTAGAAAAAGAACTAACTAATATGTTTAGTAGCAAATGAATATACACAAGTTATTTGTATTTCCAATTCAATCAAACAGCAGATACATCAGTATTTTTGGATTGCAGGCCCTGTTTTCATTAGAAGGAGCTGATCAGGGGCGCAGATTGCACACTCCTCACATGAATGGCACAGAATCTCGTGAGAAACCTCATACACTTGCTGAGTATTCCATTGACCATTTCAGGTTTGTCATGTCTTATTTACACATACTGTTTAACGCTTCTAATACTTGTTGAAATTTGAAAACAAGCTGTAGATAAAGTTTTAGATTATCATTGCATTTAATATGCAAAATTGTTTTTTTAGAGTAATTTACAGTATTTTTAAGATGAAACTGTATTGAATTTAATGTACAGATATTTCAAAAGAAGAACAAGAGCTGAAAAATATTACGGGATATGTGACATAAAATCTAACCTTGCTAACTGAAGTTATGGCTATAGACTAGTATTCTGAAGACTCTCTTATCACGGTGGATTGAGTAACAATTTTTATCTTATTTATGTCTGCTTTGATCTATCAGAGTACCATACCTCTTCATTTATTAATTTAATGTTACGGCAGGTTACCACCCAAGAGGACAATGTCTAAGGCCCTGACATTGACGTCGGCACGACGGGGGCTTCCAGATGAGTTGTGGCGCCACTCCAGAGACCCCCTGAAACAACCTCTGCTTCGCAAGCTAGTTGGCAAAGAAGAACTTGCGGAAGAAGCCTGCTTCGCGTTCACAGCTATACTCAAGTATTGTGGAGACCTGCCGGCCAAGCGGAGAGCTACTAATGAGTATACTGACCAGATATTTGATGGGCCACTTAAACACGTATGTTATTTTAATTTTTTTAATCATAGCTGTGAATAAAAATTTTCATATTTTGAGAAACTATACCACACTTCAATATTAGCACAGTTTTTTGTGTGAATAGTCTGTGTTGTTTTCTTTTATACCATCACTCCAACGGGGTTAGGCTAAAAATTAATATGTTAGACACTTAGACGAATGTACATGGAACTGAATATTTGTGTTTTTGTTGATTAAATTGTTATAATATTCTGAAAATATATAAGGCTTAGTTAACTCTGCCGTCTCTTTGAAAATAAAATTTTAGTGAGAGATTATAAGCAGGTTTATCAGGTGGGAATAACATACTGTGACCTCTAGAACTTTATGCTAGAACTCATATGATACCTTACTCTATGCAAGTAAAAACAGGATTAGTAGACATTCTGTTTTGAGGGGATCTTCTACAGGAAACTACTAAATTTTTTATTTAATTGTGTATTTGCAAAAAACTTTTTTTATCTCTAATTTGTTACTAACCACAGTGGATTGATTCTTATAAAGGCAAATTAATTAACAGCTCAAGAGCAAAAAGTGGACTTACAGCTTGTCGTAGAATCTCAACCACATGGTATTGGGTAACTTACAGCTTGTCATAGAATCTCAACCACATGGTATTGGGTAACTTACAGCTTGTCGTAGAATCTCAACCACATGGTATTGGGTAACTTACAGCTTGTCGTAGAATCTCAACCACATGGTATTGGGTAACTTACCTGCGTTTGTTCTCTCCCCTGGGCGACATGGACAACCTAGACTTCTCTTATAGTCTCCTTGCCAATGACAGAACTTTTGCCGTGTCAGTTCTGAGGACTGTGTACATAACATCACTTACAATCTCCAATTACTTAACCCAAATTGCTGGGTTACAGCACTACGCCACAGTACCATATCATGGAATATTAATTATTATGCAGTTAAATTTGCACTATTTTCTATATCTGTTATAAGCGTTAGTTCATAATAATGAAGCATCATCCCCTTATAAAAAAGACGACAATATTTGAAACAGCTTTAAACGTTCTTTCAGCTAATTTCTAAGTATATCATAACATTTTTAATGACAAAAATATCTTTATTTAACTAACATTCTTCTGAAACAACTTTTAACTTCATAAGTAAAATTACTTGAACTTTCTAATATCTACATATTGTAATTTTTAAAGTAGTAATACAAATGTTAACAGCAAAATTAAATGTTATATTCAGAAAAATGGTTAAACAACAAAGTTAATTAATCGTTATTTGGGCAGGAGATTCTGCGGGATGAGATCTACTGCCAGCTGATGCGTCAACTGACGGACAACCGCAACCGGATGAGTGAGGAAAGAGGCTGGGAGCTCATGTGGCTAGCGACAGGTCTCTTTGCTTGCAGCCAAAGTCTACTCAAAGTTAGTATACAGTCAAGCTTGCCATTCAACAACCAATCGATTCAATCCAAGAGCAATAAACTTGGAGAGGAATCAACTTGTACCTCTAGTTGTTCATTTACCTGTAAAATGGAACTTTCTAATGATATATTTTATAAATTAATAGATCTCAAAACATGATTTTATAAAAATGCTGATAGCAAATGGTTACTAAAAGAACAAATTAGTAAAAAGTACTTACCTCTCTGAGTGTTATTTGTAGGAGTTGACGTTGTTCCTGAGGACAAGGAGACATCCCATCTCCCAGGACTCCCTGCAACGCCTTCAGAAGACCCTGCGGAATGGCCAACGCAAATACCCGCCGCACCAGGTTGAAGTAGAGGCCATACAGCACAAGACTACCCAGATATTCCACAAGGTCTACTTCCCTGATGACACGGATGAGGTTAGTTATTTAGACCGAACAGTGACAATTGGATTGACGTAAATTTCAAATACGCTAGTGTGTAAAGAGGTATGTGTTTGAACTGTGAAAAGCTCTACCTCTGTTTGTCACAACGGTCCATGGATTCATTTTGACTTATGGAAATAACTGTGAAGAAAACACTAATGTGCAGTCATTCTTTGTAAAGACCACATTCAATTAATTAGTATATAATAATATGTGATAAAGAACTAGTTCGTTTGTTAAATGTATGAAAATAATTCAAATTATTCTGATTATAAAAGAGCTGATTAAAAAAAAATATTTACAAAAGGGCTGTTTAAACATTATGAAACGGAAATAATGAATTAACATTTGTTGTTGTTGTTATGTACACAGATGGATAGTTAATTACTGTCTGAAAAGTACAATCTGTACAAATAAAAACAAAAAACCTGACTCATTCATTGGTTCATCATTATTTCTCCACTTACAAATAAAGATGTATAGAGGGAGGGAGGGAGGGGGAAGGGAGATGAGAAGAATTTTATCTCGCCATTTTTAATGTGATAAGTAGGAAAGGTAAACTATTCAGGTTTCAATATTGTCATCATTTCAAATTACCTTGAAATATTTTTGTTATCAGCAATTGTTTCCTTTATGTTTAAATGTATTCAAAATGTTAGTTTGCATTTATTAATGGTAATGATTAAGGTTAGTATATATTCAGATAGTTTAACAATAGAGTTTATTTTATAGTAAGTTTTAAATATCTGTCAATAGAATTTTAATGTTATCAAAGATCTAAAGAGTGACAAATTTATCTTTATAGCCTCGTCATTAAAACAAAATTTAACATTTTTCTTTATTTAATAGGCATTTGAAGTGGATTCATCGACAAGAGCCAAAGACTTCTGTGCCAACATTGCTCAAAGACTAAGTCTGCGATCCTGCGAAGGGTTTAGCCTTTTTGTAAAAATTGCAGACAAAGTCATCTCCGTACCCGAGGGAGATTTCTTCTTTGACTTTGTACGTCACCTGACTGACTGGATCAAGAAAGCAAGGCCTTCTAGAGATGGTTTGTTCTATGAATAGTATTTGAGAAAATAATTTCTCTACTTTTAGTCTAGTTATGATTGAGTTAAACAGTTTAAGACAAGATTTTCTACATGGCTTTTAGAAAACCCATTTTACTCCCTTGAAGAATTTTTTAACTGCGGAAATAATATTATCTTTTAGCTACAGTACAAGTTCCTATCTATTTGTTTATTGTTATTTATTTGAGTAATCTATTTATTTATGTTAACTATTTATTTGTGGTATTTATTATAAATAGTATACTGATATCTTTGTTATAATTTTGATATATTTAAATTTGTTATTTTATTGTTACAGCTTTTATTTATTAACATTGACCACTCTCAGAGATGTAATATTGTTTACTTTTGTAATTTTATATAATTCTTGAGCATAACAGTGAGCCAACCAGGTCTACCACAACACTTAAATGTTATTATTGGTTTAGTTTTAAGAATTAGTTTAAAGCTTGACTTAGCAAATGTGTTGCTGTAACTCTGGCTTTGTCAATACCATTGGTTAATATGACAATAAATTATTCTTGATTCTTGTAAAACACACAAACTGACATATCTTTGATACCTGGACTATTTAAAAACTCTTCCAAAAAGGAACGTTAATGATAAATTAGTTATTTTCTGTTGTAGTAAATTAATTTTTCATACTCTCAGCGAGTCACGAGAAGTCCTCTGAACTTTATGCCTCTGTGATAGTGAAGGCGCTGATTTTCATTGAAACAGCACAAGTCAGTAGTGTACATATCATAATTAGTAATTACAACAGGTACACTACATGACTTGCTGTTTAAATGGACATTAGCGCCTTCAATATCACAGAGACATGAAGTTCAGAGGACTTCTCGTGACTCGCCGATTATATCAAAGAGATTTGAATTTCAATATTGTTTTGTCATATTCTTTTGAAATTTAACACATGCTGTATCATAACTTGTGTTCTCTTGTTACTAGGTACAACACCACAGTTTACATATCAGGTGTTCTTTATGAAGAAGCTGTGGACCAACACGGTGCCAGGCAAAGATCGCAACTCAGACCTCATCTTCCACTTCCATCAGGAGCTACCTAAACTACTGAGAGGTTGGTAATCAATCATCAGGTTTTAATTATTCCAACATTTAATATTCCAATATTATATTTTAAAAGTAAACCATTACACGTTAAAGGGTAGACAACACACTGCTCTGTAAATTCAAAACAGTTTGCTTGAATAAAAAACCTGATATATTGAAAAAAATAACTAATATCTTAAAAAACACAGTTATATAACTAAGCTGGACAGATTGCGACTTGTGTGTTATACTTATAGCTGATATATAGGGCTTCAGTAAGAGGGGAAATATTCCACTGTGCGGAAAGTGTGAATAATTTCCACCTTCAAGCTCCGGCTCAACTTCCACAACAGTCTTAAGTTATGAAAAATAACTGTGATAAAAAGTACAAGTTTGTTTTATTGTTACTTATTATTTATTATTTCAAATAACAACAACACAATGAACAATAAGTAACGGTAAAACAAACTTGTACTGTTTATCACAGTTATTTAATTTAATAGTTCTAAGCTTGATTCGTTAGTGTTAATCAAACCAACCATTGGTCACTGCTGCTGATAACATAATAGGCTTAATAAAAAATATTGTGGGGATCTAAATAAACACAGTAAAAAACTTTGTGTTGAACTGGGAATTAAATTTTTTAACAGTAAGGAATTTTCTTCATGGATAGGCTTCCACGGTTGTCACTGTCACTAACAAATTCTTGGTCTTCAGGTTTCAACCGCGTCAGTGGGCTATGTACAAACATTGCTGACATTTCGGCCACATTACAGTAAGCCATCCTCAAGGCGAGACGATCACTGTATCACACAACTCGAACTCAGATTTTTAGTAAGGAATTTTGTTGTTGTAAAACAATGATTTCGGCAGCTTAAAATAGCATATTAGAGTATTAATTAATTTTCATTAGTATCAAGCCATTAATTTATCAATAAAACATTTTGTTTTTCCCCTTTTTTTTAACCCTCTAAGTGACATGAGTCATTGAAAATTACTCTTTTACAGTTTTGTGAAGTGATAAAGTCATTGAAAACAACTCATTTCATTCGTGCCGCGTAGCTCGGCAACCGTTCATCGAATATAGTTGATTATTGTACTGATCGAATCATCGATTCTTTGGCTACATCGACCACTGTTTCCGAATCATTGAGTAGTAGTTTTTGCTCACATACTTTGCTAAACAAAAACAGGTGTCACTCGCTCGATCCGCTACACTGTGCGCATGTCACTGCCTCAGTTGTAAGTTTTGTTGTTACTGTTATTGTTAGTGGTTGTCCCATGTCATTCTGACGATATTTGAGATATTTTAGAAGAGGAATATGACGTTTCAAGTGATGAGAGTGATTTACCAGGTGTTGAAATACCAAATAATGATTCTCTGAGTGATGATACATCAGGAAGTGAGGATGAACTTCAAAATGCTGGTGGTGAGTCTGCTAGTGATAGTGATTCTAGTGTTCCAAACAGTAATATCCAGTACTTGCCAAAAGATTATTACCTAATACAAATTGGATTCATGTTTTGCCCCCTAAGCCAGAGCTGAACATTGAAAGCGAAATTTACTGCCAGGATGTAGGCATCAAATCTGCCTTCCCAGAAACTCTAAACCAATTGAATATTTTTACCTATTTTTTACTAATTTTATTTGGGACATGCTGGTTAGAGAAACTAATGCCTATGCAGACAGTTTTATTACCAAAAAAACTGGTGAGTTGAGGGAATTTTCCCAAATTCAAAAATGGTTTGATGTCACCAAAGATGAGATGAAAAATATGTTGCGTTAGTATTGAATATGGGACTAATTAGAATAAAAAATGTTGATGACTATTGGAGTAAGAAAAGAAATAGGTACATTGGGCTTTTCCCAAACATAATGTCAATAATTAGATTTCAGATAATACGTTCAATGATTCGTCTTAGCTCCAAACAACCCGTGCCCCGTAACAATGTAGATTATAACCCTTGGTATAAAATAAGAGAATTTTATGACTACATAAATATCCGACTAAAGGAACACTTTGTACATAGCCAACACCTTTCAATTGATGAGTCGCTTATTGGAATGAAAAACTGATGCGTGTTTATCCAATGTATGCCCAATATAAAACACGCCTGGTTTGGTATAAAAAAGTTTGAACTCTGCGATAGTGATTCCAGTTATATTATGCATGTAGCCTTATATAATTGCAAGGAATTTCTCTCTGAAGGACAAAACCCTGTAGAAGGATCTACTAAGAAAATACAATCTGTTGAATAGTGGTTATCACATTTTCACAGATAACTTTTATACAAAGTTACCGTTGGCCCGTAAATTGCTTTATAAGAAAACCTTCATTACTGGCACAGCCAACAGCAACACTAAGGAATTATCGAAAAATGTAGTTCAAGCAAAATTAAGTGCTCAAGAAAGCATTTATTACAGACAAAACAAAGTACTATTAGTAGGCTATAAGCAAAAAGTGACTTGAAAACCAGGTCTTCCTAACAACTGAATGTCATGCAGAAGATCGGATGATAACCAGCAAAAAAGGTATTAGGGCAATAAAACAATAGTAATTGATAAATATAATGAAAAAATGGGAGTTGCTGACTATAGTGATAAAAGTATTTATCATTTATCAGTAAAAGGTACTGGAAGAAAATAATGTTCAACTTTATTGACATGGCTGTTTTTGATGCATTTATTTTGTACTCTAAAAATACAGATAAGCCTCTACCCAGAGATGAATTTATTGATAGTATTATACTTGGTTTGGCACATGATGATATGAAAGTTGAGCCAACAATAAATCAACCAGAAGAACTGCAATATTTGCCAGGAGGTAAAGAGAGATTGTGTTTAATATGTTCAAATGGCCCAACTACAAAATGAAAAAGAAGCAACTTCTGGTGCCCTAGTTGTAATTGTGTCATTCATCCGACTTGCCATCATAAATTGCAACATTTTTATAGGCCTACAGTCAAGGATAGGAAACAAAAAGCCCAAGAAGGAGATTCTGATTAGAAGAGTTGTATTGAAGTTGTAGATAGTTTCAGTTTTTTCAATTTAATTTATTTTTCTTTAGTTGTAGTGACAATATGTATTGTATATATTTTATTTGTTATTTAATTCTGAACAATTTAATGTCTTTATCTCAGTTTCAGTTGTTTATAGTTTAGAAGCTACACTCTAAAAGTTAATTTTTTTCATGTGTAAAAAAATACATATTGTCTGCAGCTACCACAAAAAAATAAATAAATAAGGTAACGACATAATAACATAATCATATTGTATAGTTATTGCTGAAAAATTATATATATAATACGACCTATGTCTATTTATATATTGAATTTTCAAAAAATACTTATCAAATGACTGGAAAATGGCGTATCACTTAAAAGCATTTCAGCATATCACTTGGAGGGATAAATACAATTTAAATTAAAAAATTTAAACCTTTA
>JAQJVL010005988.1:0-31762 GCA_035578905.1 Stictocephala bisonia | reverse complement strand
CTCTTCGAGTTCTTCCCTTTATTGCTCTCAAGAATCTCATTTCCCCTGCCTGTACTCTACTCCACTCCCTTTCTGACATCCGCCATGTCTCTGCCGCATAAGTAATTATAGGCCTATAGTAATTCTTGAACATCATTACCTTGGCCCTCCTTGGTACCTCTTTGTCCCATACTAGGTGTTTCACCGTCCGGAAGAATCCCGCTCCCATTCCTAATCTGGCATTTATTTCCTGTTCCATTCTTCCATCACTTGACACCATCGTTCCAAGGTATTTGAAATCATCTACCTTTTTTAGTATACTTCCATCTACCAATATATCTTCTTCCAAAACGGTGTCCCTTCCTACTACCATTACTTCACTTTTTTCCTTGCTTATCCTCAGCCCTCTCTCCCTCATCTTCCTACTCCACTTGTCCAGTTGTTCTTGTATCTCCTCCCTGTTTTCTCCCCACATCAGAATATCGTCAGCAAACATCATTATCTTCATCTCTTCATTTGTCTCCTCTTTAATTTCTCTCATCATTATCTCCATAACTACATTAAAAAGAATCGGAGACAGAACACTCCCCTGTTTCAGCCCTTTCTTTACCTTGAACCATTCTGTATTACCATCACATGTCCTAACTCTGCACTCGTGCACCCTATACAATTCCTTAACCCATTTCATCATATTTTCTGTCACTCCTATTTTTTCCATACTCTCCCATATACTTTTTCTCTTAACAGAATCGTAGGCTTTCTCGACATCTATAAACACCAGTATTAACTTTTTATTGAACTCCCAGTGCTTTTCAACCATTTGTCTCACTGCAAAAATCAAGTCGATCGTACTTCTTCCCTTCCTAAACCCATGTTGTTCCTCCCCTATCTGGTCCTCTATCACGTCCTTAATCCTGTTAAAAATTATTTTTTCAAATATTTTGGCAACATGGCTTATTAATGTTACTCCTCTATAGTTCTTGCATAGTCTTCTACTTCCCTTCTTGTGTATTGTTATTATTTCACCTTTCCCCCAGTCGTCAGGCACTCTTCCTTCCCTCCATACGCATGTGAAGACTCTCTTCAACCAATGTACTCCCACTGCTCCCAAAGCCTTTACCATATCTGATGATACTTCATCTGGTCCTGGGGATTTCCCACTTTTCATCTCTTTCACCGCCTTTTCTATTTCCCTCCAACTTATCTCTTCCCCTCTCTCCCATTGCTCCTCATTTTCGTCTTCCTCTTCTTCCTCATAGTTTTCATTCAACAGTGTTTGGAAATACCTTTTCCACAACTTTTTCATTTCCACTCCTTCCACCATGACTCCATTTTCATTTTGCATTGTTTTGGCACTTTCGGTCACTCTCTTTTTGTTCCTCATCATACTATAGAACATCTTTTTGTTTTGTCCTAAGTCTTCCTCTAACTTTTTATTAAACACAACTCCCTCATATTAAACACAACAAAATCAAAACTTTGAAAATGACCTGTTTGATTCCCAAATATGTTTTTGCCATAACTCTAAAACTAGTCAAGGTAATATGGGGTTTTTACTAAAATATTATAAATTGTAATTTACATCTTTCCTGAATATTTAGTCCGTGTTAGAGCCATTTTTGAGAAAATTCCATTTTTGTATGTGTTTTGCCCAGAAACATTTTTTAAAAAATTTTAAAAAAGTGAAAAAATTGTCCTGAGATATTGGCGAAACACACCTATATACCAAATCTTATAAAGAAATTGATCCATCTGTTTTGTCTCTAGTGAACTGCACATACGGACAGACATAAACTTTTTATTCTCGAAAAAAAAAAAACACTTTTTTGGATTCAGGGGGCCCTAAAATGGATTTTTATACCAACTTATAAACATTTTTTTATGGATGTCACAATACTTTCTCTATGCTACTGCATATGGGAGAAAGTAAAACATTAAATTAAGTCTTGAATACAATATTAATTTAGATCTATATCAAATATAATACCATGTTACAAAGACTTGACAACACTTAATCTTCAACAATTACAACTCATTACAGAATACTCAAAGTGATCTTTCTGCCCATTCAAGCATTTGACTACCGTCTGTAAATAAGTTCTGGCAATAATAATGACCTGTCTACTGAAACACTCATTTGCTTTATTTGTCTCCACTCTTGCAACATAATCTACTAATAAATTTAAACTAGGTCAAATTCAAATCTTTCTTTATTTGATGCTGCTGAAGTAAAGATGAAACAGTGTCATATAAAATCAAAGACATATACTGCATATTTAGTGATGTATACAATATTATAAAACAACAAGGAAAATAATTTTACAGTAATATTCTAATGAAAATTATAATAAAGAAATATTCTACAATTTCTTCCACCAAATATGGTCCAAGTCAAAAAGGTATTGTTACAAACTGTTTTACTTAACATTTTTGTCTATATGTTTCAAAATGTCTGGGATAATTTAAAGAAATCTCATTCTATGTAGTTTTTGTAAATAGTTCTAGTCTATGGTGATCTTTTATAATGTAATCTTTCCATTGAGTGTTGTAACAATGATTCTCACACCAGAATGTATATAAATGTTGTTTAACACACACTTTAAATATAGAAAATACATAAACCAAAATTTTGTAAAATTATTTTACATTGTTTTTTTTTCTGTTACTCACTTTTGCTAAAAACCATATAACAATAAAACTTATATATAGAAGTATTAAAATGTTCTCTTCACTGAATTTATTACATGCATTCTTTATTAAAATTTATTGACACAACATGAACTATTGTTTTGACAAATTTAAATATTATATTAAAGATCATATAATATTGATATATATTACTTGGAAATTAAATTCTTCTGATTCGTAACAACATAATTATGACATAGTTATTGAACTTATGAAGAATAACTAAATAGATCAATATGAAACGAAAGCCTGGTTCAAGCATAATTTATTCTTGAAGCAAGTTTTATTGTAATTGCAATGTTAATTGCCCAAAACTTAATTGTAAAAACACATCATGGTATTAAGAGAAGATTTGAAACTTCATAAGAGTAATAAAGTAAATTTTTTATCTATTCTAAAATTGTTGAATATAAACATTAATTTATGACAGGCAAAAACTTACTGTCAGCAAACCTATTTAAAATGTTGTGTAAATGAAGTAATTGAATAGTGATAATGTTATGACATGCTATTCATTTGGATAGTTTTAATAACTTTCAATATGGTACAGCATTAGCATTGAGATAATATCTTTGTAGTATAGAAACCGTAAAATCTTCTTTCAACTTTTGTCAATAGCTTCTGAGCAGTAAAATGGTTGTATACCAGACTATACATATATATTGTAGAATTGGCTTTACATGTGCAAAATGAAGTACTTAAATGGTTGAAATGGATTGAACATTTCATGATTGCCAGAAAATAAACCCAAAATAAGCTTTTTTTACAACTTTTGATAATATTTAACTAGAAAGATAACATTTTGTACAGAATCAATCAACTCTAAATCTTTGGTCTGATCATTTCTTTTTATGAGGACCCAAACAGTGTTTAGTTGTAAAAAAACTGAAAATATTAATATTGAGAGTAATATGGGTTTCGTAATCCAATCTGCAATATGATCTACATCCCCAGCAAAATCATAACATCCCCACAGTCTTAACCTCACGGAATACGTTCAAATCAACAGTAAATAATAACAATGTGGTAAATTTCATCAATCAGCAAATTAAAAAGGCGGTAAACCAAATTCGCCCCATGGGTTTCTCCTGACATAACAATATTAATGAGATTGTTGGTCTTTAAAAACCACAAACTGATTGTTTAAGTATGAATAAAAAACTTGATTAGTTTGTTAAAAAAAATTCTAACACATTTTTTTTGCAGTGAAATAATTCACTAACAAAAATATGTTTGGATACCATCTACTTCTGAATCAACTAATTGAGAAAGTGCTCTTTAACTACTGTATTGAGTAGATTTTGTATCTTCTAAGGAAAAATCCACTCTGATTGTACAGGAAGCAGTGGTTGGTATTTATTATTTTTTTTTATTATTGATTATAATTTCAAATATTTGTGCAGTGATAGAAATAATGGAAATTGGACAATGATTATGGTCAAATTACAATTGGCAAACTTGAAAAGAGGAGTGACTCTTGTGGTATTGACCCACCAGCCCATCCATACATGTACAATAGTATCTTTCATCTAGGGAATGGACTAAAAATCCCATATGCAGCCATGACTCACTTATCACCTTTTTTTATCGATATCACTGATATTCTTCAAACAGTCCGTGAAGAAAATATAATATATACTAATTTTCGAGTTAAGCTCATACAAATACGTTTATTTTATCAAGTGCCAATAATTTAATTTTTAGTCTCTTAATGTTTATTAAGAGTCTGCAGAGACTGTCAGTCATGTTGGTTTTAATCCCATAAGAACAATATTATTTGCGAATCCATATTTTTCGTTACTTATTAACCAAAAGTTGTGTATTAGGTGTCATTTTAAATTACATTGCACATTGGATTTGCTTTTAATATTTTGAATACATATGTCTAGTTTTGAAAAATAGGTGAAAATAAAAACTTCAAACTTAATATTTGTTGTATTTTTTTCTACAAAACTAATTAGGAATTCGTAAAACAGTTCCAACGCACAAAGTCAAAAAAAATCTTTATTCATTCTGTACAATTGTACATCAAATGGCGTCAAATATTGCACAATTTCATTCTTGATCACATGCAATTTGTTTGGAAAAATCTGTTAAAAATAACTGTTTACTGACCAACATGGCCGACAGACTCTTAAGTTGATATTCTATCGCAAAGATATTAATGTAAAGTGGAGTGTACAATAGTAGTGTGAGGCCAAATGTTTGTATTTTTCCTGATTGCCACAATAATGAAGTCCTCCTAGTTTAACTGGTTTTATTCAAATATAACTTTATGCTTCATTAATTAAAGCAAACTTCATTTTAAGTACTTTAATAAAACAATGGTTTTGATACTTTTTCACCTATTAATTGTTGAAAAGTGAGTTGTAAAGGAAATGTTACTGTTAAAATAGATTTAACTTTAAGAAGTTGCAAACCAAATGTTTACCTTGCCAGAGGGTCCATCCACAGTCTTCTGGGTGGCAGTGATGGCATGTACGGTAGTCATCAGACCTTCAACAATCTCAAAGTTGTCATGGATGACCTTGGCCAGAGGGGCCAGGCAGTTGGTGGTGCAAGAAGCGTTGGACACAACCTTGAATGATGGGTCGTAGGTTTCCAAGTTGACTCCAACCACAAACATGGGTGCATCAGCACTGGGGGCGGAGATGATGACCTTCTTGGCACCTCCTTCCAAGTGAGCCTACACCACCATTACAGATAATGTTTTACACTTAATGTCACATTATACACTGTACAAGCTTGTTGGATGAGTGGAAGGGTCACTAATGTTGTTTAGTGACAGTCAAGAGTACATCCAGTAAGTCCATCAAGCAGTTATATATGCTACATTCAAGAAAAGTGAATATGGTTTATACTAAACATATTCATTGATAAACCTTAAAATGCAAAGATTGAAATTGTTTGAATTCATATTACAATCAACTTTTTTTAACATTGCACTACTTTTCATGTTCACAGATACTAATATTACATGCCCCTAAAACAATTGTATGGTGTCAAGGATTGTACAATCATTATTTATTCACAATCCTAGCCTGACTCCTGCTTCTCATCTGCAGATATTTACAAACCTTGTTATTGCCCAGTCAGTAATATGAACTTTGTTTTAAGTGATTAATGTATCAATGAACGTAATGTTAACAGACTTGTAACTGAACATTTACTTACCGATGCCTTTTCAATTGTTGTAAACACACCAGTAGATTCTACAACATATTCAGCACCAGCCTTTCCCCAGGGAATGCTCTTGGGGTCCCGTTCTGAGAAAACGGCAATCTTGTTTCCTGTTCATTAAAAATCATTTTAATACATTTTCAGAATTAACTGTAGGGCTATTGTTATGATCTACCATATGCTTACTATGTACATTAAATAATACAGTACTTTATCATAACTATCATTATTAAAAATGTCTTCTATTTGGTAATATATGACCACCTTGGTGAAGTTTGTGTTAAAAGTAAACACCAATCCCCTTACATTCTGCAATGATTTATTTATTTATTCATAAGACGGCGATCGTCAAGATATGGGCGAATATGGATTTCGAATGAGTGTAGATGAGCGAATGTAGTCATTGTTACAAACTAAGGCCGACTATTCCTTAGAAAGTGTCATTAATTAAGCCCAATGACAAATGAACAGCCGGTGATTATCAGCTGATCCTTCTCAAAATGTATTGACTGATCGAACTGAGAACCTTTAGCACATGAAGCTAGGATTGAACCAACTATGCTACCGACCAATCCATGCTAAGAATCAAAATGCTTAGTTTGCATAGGGGTTATCAGGTTGTCTTAAAAAACAGTTTCCTCGTCCTTATGTTTTAAAGACACACAAAAAAAACATAAGCTATGCTATGTTCATTATTACATAGCATATGCTATGTAATAATGTTACAATAAAACATAGTTACAATATGAAAACTAAAACCAATTAAGTATTGACCTCCCATACACGAACAGTGGTAAAAAAAAGCTTCAATATTACTTTAAAACATATTGAATCTATAAATAACGCACGCACACGCACACACACACGCACACAAACACACACACACACACACTGTCGGAAATAGTATTGACCCACTCACCCACCCATACACGTACAGTAGTATTGACCCACTCGCCCACCCATACACGTACAGTGATAATCAATGTGACAATCAATACTATAACAGAAGCAAAAGCAAAATGATACACCTGTAGTGTTTTATATAATTCCATGTTTCAAGATAAGATCTGTAGTTCCTAAACATGTTCCTTATTTGCACATTTCAATATGAAGGAGTTGTAGCTATACATTTATTTAAGTTCACACATGCAATCAGGTACTTTGGAGATTAGATTTAAGGTTAGCTCCAGATCCACTCCATGGTGAAGCATTTTTATAAAAATTACAAACATAACTAACTGTACCATGAGGTTGTCTCCTCAAAAAATTATAGTCTACAAAAAATTTAGAGTTTAGATGAGCTGCTTTGAAATATTATTGTAGGACTATAAAAAATTGTGTAATACTTATGTGTCATATCTCGATTTGTTTTCCGTCTATGTGTCTATAAGTGTTTTTTACAAAAATTTGAATATCTCAAAAAACCGTTTGTCATACAAATACTGAATTTCTGTATTAAAGTTGATCTTACAAAAACACATTTCATGTAGAAAGGCTGAATGTCTAAAATTATCAGTTTCAAAATGGCTTTTTAAAAATGTCAAAGTCAAAGGTGTGGGTGTGTGTGGGTGCGTGCATGTGTGAAATACAAAAACCCAGTTGTGGATGAAATACAAACTATAAAAAATGAATACTATAATATACCTACTTAAAAATGTTAAAATTCCTTATTTGCTTAATTTGAATATTTGAACAATTTTTATTCAAATACATAGAATGCTAATGTTTGGTTCGACAGAACGTTTATAGAGTGCTCACATCGAATCACAGCATTTCACTAAATGCTGAAAACACTGAGGAAATAACACAAAACTAACAACATGGCGCAGAACCGCGCTAAACGCATGTATGGATCATGGGACATGGTGCGGAACCGCGCCATCAGCAACAAACGTTTTAAATGTGTGTTATTCTTTTCTTGTTTTTCAATTTTATTAATAAATTTTCTCTAAGGTTAATTTTATCTATATAACTAGGGGAAACCCCTACATGCCTCGCGTACCAACCCCAACCCTCGTTGCGCTAGATACACCTTGGCCTTCGGCCTCAGCATGTGACTTTGACTACAAATAATAGTATATTAACTGTATAGTGTAAAATCACAATATTAAATTTATTTACTGTATTTCATTCACACTACTTGCATTGCTGCCTATTATATTAACTATATAGTGTAAAATCAGAATATTAAATTTATTTACTGTATTTCATTCACACTACTTGCATTGCTGCCTATTTATTAGTGTAGGGTATTACTTAGCCTATTTCAAACGTGTTTATTTCATTTGTTGTTGTTTAACAGCTGATGATTAAACTCCTAATGCATCAAATATACAAAATAAACATGTTTATTTACAAAACAGCTGTTATTAATTTACTAAAATCAACCTTATGTTATTCTTAAAGTAAAAAGGACATTAGAGGCTCTGTGTACCCCTTAAGAATAGAATTTTAAGAAATCCTTTCTTAGTGGGTCCCTTCGATACTAAAGCTAACTTCCTTTAAAATTTTGTGTAAATTTGTTTGGTGGTTTTTGAGATTTCGTGATGAGTTAGTCAGTCAGTCATATAGATTTGAAAACAAACCGAAATGTGTATACTTGTCTTGAAATGTGTATACTTGTCTTAAGTTTAAAAAAATATATTTTTAAGGATAAGCAGTTATCAATGATTTATATAATATAAAATTATCCTTTTTAATTAATACGATAAACTATAATACAAATGTAAAATAGCCCTCTATATCTATTGTTCATATTATCTGTCAAATAGTTTACATCTTAACATTTTTTACTGAGGGTTATAGCCCCAGGATCCTGCTCTATGGACTTTCTTTCGGCGCAGAAACTATGAGTACCCGAGTTTACACACAATTTCTGCACCAACAGTAGTATCTTAGTGCAGGGTCCTATTGGATCCAAAATGAAACGTAAATTCATTTAAACTTAACATTACTCTCAATTAATGTTAACACCAGTCATTTACTTCTTGTATTGGATATTTAGGACTAATATTCTTTCAGTGAATAGTTAATATTTGTCAAGTAGCCTACTGTTAACATTTGAGTGTAATAAATGAATCAATCCAGTATTCACTTACCATTGACAACAAGGAAATCTCCCTCTGCCTTAACTTCTCCCTTGAATCGGCCGTGAGTGGAGTCGAACTTGAACATGTACACCATGTAGTCCAGTCCGATGAAGGGGTCATTGATGGCAACTACCTGGGTAACAAGGATATTGTCAATACAATCTTGCGTATGTCAGGTGAGTTTATATTTGTAATTATTAGGTGGTGATGAGAACCACCATTACTGATCCTAAATAACCTGTTCATACATGTCAAAAGTGGGCCTGAGTTTGTTTACAAACAGTGCATTATCTGGTGATCTTTTAAATTTATTGGTTTATTTTTTATTCAATAGCTATTCCCCACTTCCTTTACACATTTACTTAAATGCTAATATTATGGTTCTAGTGTAGTGTGTTAAAAAAGGAGTTTTTTTTCTCAGTTTTCATAAGTATAAAATAATGTTTACAGTACTTATCAATACTATAACAGTTATTGACTAAAAACTATTAAATAATAGAAGTAAATTAGAAAACATTCAAATTGTTATTTTAAAATGTTCAAATTCATATTACATGTATTGTTAACACAAAAATATCTAACTAGCTCATGGCTATCTAAGTTGAAACAATTCTTTTTCAAATTGTAATTACTGTAAAAAATATATATTTATTTTAGAAAATTACAGCTTTCAATAACTGAACCTAGTTTGATAGGAACTTATTAACTAATGTATTGTATTAACATAGGCCCTACAGGAAACATTAATATTATTGTTTTACATATTAACTGTAAAGATGTATGATAATTAATTTGTAATTTTGTAACTTAATCATACTTATTTGTTACAAATTATTGTCATAAATCGTTCTTAGATATAAGACGCAGACACAGGCGAATGTGAACAATTAGTAGGATGAGTGTGCATGATCTGTGTAGTCTGGTTACTAACCGAGTCAAACTTATGCTCAGAAAGGTCTATTTAATAACATCCCAATAGCATGGACAACTAAGGGATCTACATCTTTAAGTGGAATCCGAGGCCACATAGTATTGGTCTGATTTTCAGCGAACTGACAAGCCTGATACAAGTTGTGACATCACCACTGTACGTTAGGGTGGTTAGGAGAGCCTTCACCACTATAATGGTATGTTGGGTAGGAGGGTATTCAACATCTCTGTGGTGATGGCCAGTACGTACAATGTACGGTGGTATTGACCCACCATACAATGTAAGTCTAAAGGTTTTTACACAACAGCTGTATGAAATCCTAATACAGCTACTCTGATAAAATGTGATACACATACAGAGGTTAATGGCCCAACCACCCATCCATAAACAAACAGTGGTATTGACCCACCTATACATATACAACTGAGGTTTGCCTCCTCAACAACATCTAGACATTGACCACCACCCAACATGGACATCCCAGACTTCCAGTAGTGTCCTCCACGCCAATAGAAACCATTAGATGGATACCATTTTGTTATTAAGAGGATTGAGCATCGACTACAATCTCCACAACAATTTGTCGCCAAGTAGCTGGGTTTAAAAAATAAGAGTTTTCTGATTTGATCATTCTTGTATGACTGTAATCATGTTTTAACAGTTTATAAGGTTTTTACAAGATATATATGAAATTTTAATTTCATAACTGAAATTACGTTATGGCTTTTTATGTGTTATTATTGTTATTATTGCTTTTTTTTATTATCTTGTACACTATAATAGTTTTAGTTATCCTTTTTATGTTTTAGTGTTAAATATTATCATCAATTAGTTAAATTTTTTTCATCACCAATAAGATTTATAATATTTGTTCCATAATTGTACTTTGTTTAGGAGCCGGTTGTTAATGGGTTTTAGATAGTTTGAATAATGTTAATATTAGTTTTTATGTGTGTGTCTGTGAGGTTTGCTGGCATTGTTACGTGTGCCTGGGTCGCCGATGACCGCTGCTACTGTAGGTACCTTGTTGTCGCACTTGAACTCTGACCCCTCCCCCGCCTCAGGCGGGAACACTTCTCCTCCCCCTCTCCCCGATAATCTCTGCCAAATACTTAAACCATACCATAAACATCTAAAGGCAGCTCATGTTAATGCCCAATCTTTAATCTACCATTTCGATGAATTTTTTACAATTTTTAATACTAATTTATTTGATCTTATATTTATATCTGAGACTTGACTGAAACCTCACATTAATAATAAATCAGTCGAATTACCAGGATATTGTCTTCATCGAAACGATCGTCTCCACAAGGGGTGTTGCCATCTACGTCAAGTCTCACCTGTCTGGTTACATATTGCATGCCTCCGACACTTCTAGAGAAGGAAGGCCTGAATATATGTTCTTAGATATCAGCATTAATGGAACGCATATCCTTGCTAGTGTATGCTATAGAGCTCCAAATCTTCGTTATCTTTCTGAATATGAGGAATTTCTTCAAGCCCAATAGCTCGCTACAGTCATGTCTTAGTGATGGGGGACCTGAACTCTGACTTACTTGGACCTGTTACTTAAATGATCAGACATACTTAACTACTATGTTACTTTCCTGTAACATGACAATACTACAACTGGACGCCACTCACCATATTGCCACTGCTGACACTTGGCTTGACATCATGGCCGTTACTGACCCGACCCTAGTTGCACACCACGGACAACTCTCTGCTCCTGGTCTTTCAAAACACGACCTTATCTTTCTTGTTTACAAACTGCGCCCACCAAAGATTAAGCCTGAATTCATTCAATATCGTAACTACGGTTTAATAAACCATCAAGCTCTATTGTCGGATGAGGCAGCGCTGCCCTGGAATGAAGTTTTATCATCTAACAATATTAACTTCATGGTGCATAGATTTAACTTTCTATTATCCAATCTTTTTGATGATCACGCCCCAATGATTAAAAAGCGAGTTACTAAAGGACCAGCTCCTTGGCTTACTGATCATACTCGCCTTTTGCAAAAGCATAGAGACTCAGCTTTTCGTCGTGCTAAGCAGACAAAATCTGCCCATGACTGGGCTATTTATAAACGGCTAAGAAATTGGACTCAACAGCAAATAAGAAATTCTAAGATCAGATTTAATTATAATTCCTTTTCTCAAAATCTTTCTACAAAAATATTATGGTCCAAACTTAAAGAGCTGGGAATTGGAAAATCCAAGCAGGAACCCACAATTTATTTCGACTTGAATTCTCTCAACGATTTCTTCGTTAATGTTCCTGTTTATATGTCTGGTGCACGTAGATACGTCACTGAGCTTGAGAATACCCCAACTGTGGCCCCCAACTGTCGGTTTTATTTTGCACCTGTAACTGAGGCTGACGTGTTTAAAGCTATCATGTGGATGTCCAGTGGCGCTGTCGGAGCTGACAATATTCCTATCCGATTTATTAAAGATACACTACCTGTTACTCTGCCCATAATAACTAAAATATTTAATGTATCTTTAAACTCGTCTACTTTTCCTGTTCTTTGGAAACAAGCAGTAGTACGTCCATTACAAAAATGCTCCTCGCCTATATCTCCTTCCGATTTTAGGCCTATCAGTACTTTCCGCCCTTTCCAAATGTCTTGAACGAGTCGTACATCAACCATTTATGTCATGCCTGGATCAAAACCAAGTTTTGTCGAAATATCAGTCTGGCTTTCGTTCAAATCATAGCACTATTACTGCACTTCTTAAGATCACTGATGACATTAGGCTAGCCATGGATAAGAGACTCGTTACTATTTTAACTTTATTCTATTTTTCAAAAGCTTTTGATTGTGTCTATCATACTTTGCTTCTCATGAAATTACAAATGGCTAGTTTCTCCAATGGTTGTGGGTTAAGTCATATCTTACTGACCGACAGCAACTTTTGAGGGCAGTGGATGCTGAGTCGGAGTGGAGGCCCGTTACACGAGGGGTACCCCAAGGCTCCGTCCTCGGTCCTTTGTTATTTTCCCTGTACATCAACAATATTACTGAAGTTATTTATCACGCTAAGTTCTACTTGTACGCTGACAATTTACAAATATACTATCATTTTCCCATTAAAGATGCAAATGCTTCTGTATCTTTGATCAACGAGGACATTGACTCAATCACTATATGGGCACAGAAACATGGACTAAAACTGAACGAGACTAAAACTCAAACCTTGGTGTTAGGGACTCGACAGCTTCTTTCTAAAATTGATTTTCATTATTTTCCTAAAGTAAAACTGAATAACTACGAACTGGAATACTGTGACAAGGTAAACAACCTTGGTCTTATTATCAACAATACTCTGACGTGGAATGAAACTGTTTCTACAACTTGCAATAGTTTTTGCTGGCATCCATAGTTTAAAACGTTTTGCTTTATTCCTTCCATACAATGTTAAAGTCATGCTTGTGAAGACTCTTGTGTTACCTCACTTCAACTACTGTGACGTAGTCATTAACGATATGACTGTTGAGCTCTCGGAGAGACTGCAACGTGCACAGAATTATTGTATCCGTTTCATTTTCAACCTACGACGATATGATCATGTTACTCCTTATTTTGAGCGGCTAAGTGTTTTGAAACTGAGAAAGCTCCGTGAATACCATATCCTTACTTTGTTGTATCATCAGATCAAACTTACCATCTTATCTCTCCGAAAGATTTTCTTTCTTGTCCCAGATTAGTTCTCATTATACACGAAGAGGAGCTATACTTATATCGATTCCACAACATAGAACTACAATTTTCAATCATTCCTTTTTCACTTCATGTCGTTTGTGGAATTCTCTCTGTGATAATTTGAAAGTTATAGGAAACCGTGCCCGCTTTGGGGCGGAGGTCAGGAAATTGTTGCTTGAACTGCAGAAGTGGGGGGATTGGCTGCGATGGGTGGGCGTGCATGTGAGCGGACCATGTGTGAGTGATAGTTGTGAATGAACTTAAATAGTGTAAAATGTATTCATTGTTCATGCAGTATTATGTATAATTAATCTTTTTAAGTTGTTTTGTTTATGTATTTTTGATTCATTTTTAGCTTTTGTATCATAATCTTAATGTACTACTTTTTTGTGGTTAAGTGGTAGAGAGGACTAAATAGTCCTAACTTCGCCACATAAATAAAGGCATTTTTCATTTCATTTCATTACAACAATGCGCCACTAGTGCCGACAATAGCTATGATATGTTCTATATATTCTCTTCTGCGCCACAAGTACCAACAATAGCTATGATATGTTCTATACCTTCTCTTCTATGCCACTGGTGTCGACAATAGCTATGATACGTTCTAATACATTCTCTTAAGTTCATATGTTGTCTAGAAACAAATTCATAGATTTTTTATTTGTTCGAGAGTATCAATAAACATACTTACAAAAAGGGAAGAAGGTTATGCTGAAGACTGGTTTAGTTTTTAGTCGAGAGGAGGAAGATTAGGTCAAAGAGATTGGTCTTTTAGAGGGAGACATCAGTAATACAAGAAATATGTTGAATAGCTTACCTGTCCACCACGCTCCAATGAAGCTCGTAAGACCAGACGTCCGATACGGCCAAAACCATTGATTCCAATTTTCGACATGATGATACCTAAAACAGAGTAACGTTTCACGAATCTAGATGTATACACATATAAATATTAGCTGATTCAATAGAAATAATAACAAACACTGAACACCTGATTTTTTTACTTTAGTAGCACAGAATTTCTTATGCAATCCTTTTGGATTATTTAGGAAGCATACTTTACATATTCCTGCATGTTTTAATATTATTTACATCAGATGTCACTTGTTTCAACTTTGATGGAAATTAATTCATGTTTGTTGACACCAATCATTACTAGCAACACACTTACTCCCTCTCTCTCCCTCCGTCCCATCTATCCATCCATCTTCACCTCTCTCACTTTTACGTTTTCCTAGGCATAATCTTTCAATTTTAATCGAAGCAAGACAAACAGTCATTATGAACATAATGTCATCAGTAATATAATATGAAACAGTAAAAAATGCAAAACAAATCTAAAGCTTTGAGTAGCTTAAAAGAATGTTAGGTGTAGTAATTTACTTTCCTCGACATAGTATGAAATGGAGGTGCATCCTATATTATCAGTGTTACAATATTCATGTGTAGATAGATAGACTAGGGTCTAATCTTATCATATGTTAGGAATGAAGACACTTCCATCACCCAACATTGAATATTTTATTTTTCACAGTAACTACAGTAGTTGTTTTTTCAACAAAATTAAGTTATATGTAGCAAACTTATGTTCAGTGCAGTACTTCCTTTGGTTCAGTTATTGTTTTATCATATTGCAAAATGTTGTTTATAGGTATTGATTTTTTTTCAAATGAGTGAACTTGTGATTTTATTTATGTTCTGGATAGCCTTATACATGCATTTGATAGATCATTTACACAAAATTACCCTTAATATATGATTGCAAAAAATATATATTCGGGTATATATTTATATGTATTGAACCTTGAAAATCCAAACTAATTGGGAGGACAGCCTGTTCGGACTGACAAATTCATATTATCTAGAGATTAACATAACTAATTGTCAAAGTAATCTTGTAGCTACCAACATGCCTAAACGCAGTTGTTATATTGAGCATACTGGCAGATTACGAAGCCATAGAGAGGCCAATATAAGACACAGGGCTGTTGCCTGGCCAACAAGCATTAAGTTTCTGCACTTGTCTGTCACTATCTTTATCTCTTTCAAATCTCAGATTGATGCACAGCCAGTGACACTGTTAGTGTGTACTTGTATTGTTTTGCATATCCCAATTACTGTTTTTATTCTATGTATTCGTGTTAATTGTTAATACTGAGTTAATGTATTATTTTAACATTACAGTACTTTATCAAATTTGGTGTATGGTTCGTTATTTAGTATGTCATTTTGAGTAGTTTAACTCTAAAACTGTTGTTTGATTTTTGGTATGTGTTAATGGCAGATGTAATGTTAATGCATGGATGGTTCAACCTCCTTGCGTCCACTTGCCACACCTCCTTATGTCAGTAGAAAGTGTCTTCTTTAATACATTCAGTGCTAAGGCCATGTTTCCATTTTCACCATGTATGGCTACATATATAAATTAAAAACTTACCCCAATGAAATTTTTTTTTTTTTCAAAAACCCATTTTCGTGATTATATGGTGTCAATTTATGACTGTCTCCTGACAGCATACTACTTCTGTATTTGTGGAAGACTCAACAAAATTAATTTTTATGCATGGCTGTCTAGTCGGCCATCAGCCCCTGCTGAACGACTTTGCCAAAAAATGTAAGTCCAAGATTTTTTACACCACTTTTGTAGTAAAATAGTTAGTAGTATAAAAAATTAAGTAAAACCAATGAAAAAGATTAAAAACTAATATTATCGAGTCCATTTCTAACATTTTTTCACAATTAGTCTAATCTGAGATAAATTTTTCAAAACATGCTACACAACACAATTCAGGTTGGTCAGGGCATTTGTAGAACATAAATACAGTATTTTTTAATTTTTCCATATTTACAGTAAATTCTACATCATTTTTGCTTAATTTTATTCCTAATTTCTCGAAAAAAACAAATTAAAAACAGTAATAGAAACTCCAAAACAACTGTAACCGGAAACTTAAAACCACGTCCTACTTGTAGGATATCGCAGAAGTGTGGGACCTACTAGCAAGCGAACCCGTCAAAGACTGGGCGAAGACTGTTTTAATAATGTGAGTGAGGCAGTTTGGCTGACTAGACAGACAGCCATCAGCCATTACCAGTGAAAACTGGTTGGCCAACTAGACGGCCATTCAGCCACTAGCGGTTAAATTGAATAGTGATTTTGAAATTGAAGCAATTTGAATAGTGCTTTACGACAACGTAGCAATGAATGTGTTAAGAATGCACTTAAGGGATACAAACATTTTCACAAGGGTGTTAACAATTTTCTTTTACTCAAGGCTTTAAGGGAACTGAATTTCATCTTTTACCTTTATATACTTTTTTTTTTTTCAAAAGTTTGGATTAGTGGGATCTTAATTTACGAAGTTCGGCTGTATAATATTAATTATACACACATATAAATCAGAGGTCATTAAAAAAATTATCACTTTGTTAGCTATAATTAAGCTGATTAGCCTCATAAATATATCCATATCTTACTTTTGACTTAATAATTAGTTGACTACTGCCTTCTTGTGCTAGCAATATGACCTTGTTATTGGCCATGTACGTCTCAGGAAGATTTTTTTTTACCACTCACCCACTCATATGTGATGTGGTACTGACTCACCTGCCCGCCCTTACGTAACAGTGGTACTGACCCACCCGTCTCCCCCATATACATACCGACTCACTCTCGCCCAATTACAAATGGGCTTAGGCTTCTTGCTAGCCTAGTGGTTAGCACTTCTGCTTCCAATGCAGAGGGTCACAGGTTCAAATCCCGGGAGGTCCACTTAAATTTGTCATGGGGTTTGGACCGTTGTCCCTCAACGACGTATAAATATAAAGTTAATGCCATTGGCCTACAGTAAAATAAAATAAAAAGTAAAACAAGCAATTGTATTTACCCACCTTCCCACCAATACATACACTTTAGTGCCATATAACACTTTAGGTTACTTAAACTGTGAAGTAACAGCTATGGACACACTTTTGTAACCCTAACTATAATCTACGATATTGCCCTTGCACAGTAAACCAATATAAATTAATTGACCTGTAGAATACTATAAACTTTCTTATATGCATCATATGAGGTAAATAAACATATATAAAGAGGGTTTATGCCAATCAGTTCTTATATGCCTTGCCATAATTTTAAATACAAGAACCTAGAAATTACCTAAATAATTTAGTATCAAGATGTTTTTTTACATTTTAATAAATTTTAATACTTGTTGAAATTGAGACACAAGCTGATAAGTATAAATACAAATCAGTATTTGATGTTTAATCATTCTGATCAAATCTGCATGCACTTCTATGTTGAGCCGTTCAGTGATTTACTAGTTGGAGGCTGACAGGGCCAGGAACACAACACCTTTACTTGCCCAGTCACCTCCCTAACAATTCACCATCTTTTAATTTGGGTTGGAGTGTAATATCTTTTTCCTTTAACATGTATGTATACCAACAATTGGATTTTCAACTATACTATCACTACCCAATTTTATAATAAAAAAAATGTTTGACAGAGTAGAAGGAGATCTATTCACTTCATCTAAGATTGAAATGTTGAATTAGAGGAATATTTTGGAAACAACTTGCATTGTACCTCACAATAAACATTCATGTACATAATCAAATTATAGATATATGACTAAGAGTCAAATACATTTTAAAAATATAGTAGATGAAAACTTGAAGTAAAACTAACATTGTAGTATAAAATAAGTACCGGAAAATAGTATACTAGCTAGAGAGAATACCTGCAGGTGGGTGTCTAACCCATAATGGTTAGCAAATAACCATGCATATAAAAGATCTTTTCATGAATTTTGATCCCAATGGCGTTACAGACGTTGTGTTTGGAAAATATTGGTAAATTAGGACAGTCTACTCTGATGATATAAATGTATGTAAATATACATACCCTATATTAAATTCTTCACAATATATAATTGTATGAACTGGATATTTTGTATCTTACAATTTTAATCAGTATTGATACACTTTGCTTCTAGACCTCTTTCAAACTACTAACAAATAAAAAGAAATTCATTGCCATGAAAAAAATGTTATTAATCCTCGAATCTCATTAATTACTGTATTTAACCTTCTATAGGTCGCTTTGATTCCAATACGGAGTTTTACTTCAGGTTACAGTAACAACACGTTTCAATTACAATAAATGAGTTATTTTTAATTGAATCATATACTAAAATACAATTAATGATGTTTACAAATCAATAACAAATTAAAAAAATATTTTAGTTTTAAATTTTTTATAAAAATTTGTACAATAAATCATAAATTGATTTTAATAATTGGTATTTTAATGATTTGCACACTTACATAAAATTTATGGTATCAACTAATCTGAACTGATAAAATAAATTGAATAGTTATTTTATATTTTAATATAAGTTAATAAAAAACGTTAAGATTATATTAGTAAACGAACCATAGGAATAAACATACCATATTCGCAACTTCTGACTTATTAATAAAAAAAACTTTTAAATGCTCAGTCTACTCACTGAGGTCTCTCATGTCCATTTCTTCTTCTTCTTGTACACAATTAACACATTTCACTGATGCTGAGTGTTCTTTGAAAATAAAAAAGTACATGAGTTACATCTGGTTTTTGAAAGACGGTTTTTACGCCAATCCCAGAATGCACAACTTCCTTTGGTTGCCTCTCCATCTGGTGGGGGGGCGTTGTTGGCGTTCAGGAACATCTAGAAGTTGTCGTACATGCTTCTTAGTTCAACACCCGTCCATACATGTACAGTAGGTATTGACCCACCCGCCCGCCCATTCATGTACAGTGGTATTGAACCTTTTAGTATTCAACCTCATTAGCATATTCTCCCTAAACAAGTCCATAGCCAATGTTTGTAGGACTTTCACCGTTTCATGTCAGGGTTTGCAGTGTTCTGCTTCAATATAATACAACTATTTAACCCAGCAATGTTCAAAAGGGAATAAAACACAGTCATTGACCATGTGTTTGAAATTCTAGAAACACTACTGTTCCTTGTACTAATCTGCAGTATCCACGCCTCCCTTGCTCGAGTTATAAAATAGAACAATTTCTGGTTTTGTGTAAGTTGGAGACGCATCATCATTGTCTGTCGAGTCATCACTATGCATATATGAAATCAATAACACTTGTTTGTTTTTATTTTTTTTTTTTTTGGCATGTATGACACTGCAGTACATTCATCTCTAAAACCAAAAATCAAACTGCCAACTGGTTGTGACTTATCATCAATAAAATTCAGTGGTATTTCCTTCTTATTTCTTCTCAATGTTCCGATCAACGTTAGATAGTGATTTTTCAGAAGATGTTGACAAAGAGGTACTGAAGTGACCAGTCACTCAGACTGAGCTGAAATGTGCCTTCAGTTTTCAATCTGCAGTGAAAGTGTTTAGTAGTGACAGCTCATGAACAGTGAAAGATGTATGAACACTTGGCGTGTAATAATTGACATTAATAATTATTGTAAATAAAAGTGGATTTATTTCAATTCGTCCTAAATATAACTCTGTAAATATCTCATACTCTGTAGTTTAGTTAGTTAATGAATGTGAATAAAAGTAAGAATTAGTAGCCCAAACATAGAAATGTCTTATTATTTCGGACCCTGTAGACCACAAAAACTGTTGTGTCAGAAGTGGTATCTAAACCCTTCTGGGCACTATTTCGTAAAGGTTCTAGCTTCACCTACAGGTGCCTTCCTAGCACCTTCTAGAAGTAACCGGAATGGCAAGAAACGGGACACCACCAAGCAGGTAAAGACCGCAATTACCTGGGCGGCACTCAGGTATTTGCAGAGATCCGTAACAATATATTGGCTTAGGATGGATCAGGTTTTGTCCAGTAATTTTGTCAACTTTTTTCTTTAGAGGAGGAGGGCTAAAATAATGATTTATCACAAAACCAACAATGAATTTATAATCAGTGTACAAAAATGATAAATGACAAACATATTTTAAAGGCTTTATGGCTTTAAATCATACTATGTTAAATGACAAAGTGTTCTAAATAGTAATGATTTGTGCAAAATATGGTTTTTTAAAATAAATTATTTCTTAACCCTAGACATGACAACTGTGTTTACTTCACTGAAGTGATAGGTGCTTTTAGTGAACATTTGCAAAGCTCTATTTATTTCACAAATACCTACATATCGCATATTAATATCTTCACAAATTGATTTTCTATGAGAAAATACAACATTTATCTTTATGCAAATATTTATAAGGTGCTATTAATTTAAAAATTAAAAAAATTGAAACAAAATAAACAGTACTATGTAACTGACACAAACTTTCTCCCTTTATCAAGTCAGATTATTTGAAAAATGTACTAAGCGTGTTAAAGAAATAATAATTGAAATAGTTTAGTGTATTGATTTTCATTTTTTTAGACGCCTTAACAATCCACAGCAGCCAATGTTATACAATGATTTGAACAAATTAAATCAAACTAAAGAAACAACGTGAATCGGACGTAAAAGATCCACTGTACACAACTGCAACACTTTCAAACAATAAAAAAACTTATACTAACTAAACTAAATTAAATGATATAAACAACGCAAATCGAGATCCAAGCTATCCACTGCACAGAAGAGTAATATTAATCACGTACTAATGTTTACATTTATTTTATATTTAACATTTAATCTTATTTATTAATAAAACCGGAATCGGTAATCAATCACCCAACCAACACTAAAAATATCACCATTAAACTATATAATAATATATGAAAGTTTGCTTCCAGTTACTTGTTAACGTTGAATATGAACATATTATTGAATTAAATTAAAAGATGTAAAAACACAAAATAAAAATTCAGTTAATTACATTTCTTAAGAATGCAGAGACGAAACACTTCTACAACTTGAGTTGCAGCTTTCTGTCTTCGGCCTCCAGCCCCAACTTAGTGCGGTGATAGCCAAAATAATTTTAATTTGTATCTTTGCTGAAAATTTAATCAAATTCGTTAGAATAAAGCTTGGAATATTGCATTTTTCAATGTTTTTGCCTGTATAAAATGTTCTAACTCAAAAACTAGATTGAAGTTATGGACATGCAGTTTTGCATGAAATATTTTAAATTGTAATTCAGATCTTTCTTGAAAATTTAATCAAAATCGTTGGAGCTGTTTTTGAGAAAATATTATGTATATTGAATGTATTTTACCATAAAAATAAAAAAAATAAAACTGTGTGGAGATATTGGCTAAATACACCTACATACCAAATTTCATAAACATCTATCAATCCGTTTGGTCTCCAGCTAAGTGCACACGCACTCACACACACATACCAAAACAGCTTTAAAAAAAAACATTTTGGATTCAGGGGGCCCTAAAATGAATTTTTAGACCAACTTGTAAACAAGTTTTTTGGGTGATCACAATACTTTCTCTATGCTAACACATATAGGAGAAAGTAAAAGTAAAGCTTACTATTTCAGGAAAACTAAAAAAAAAAATGCTTTTACTAAACAACTTTCATAAAGCTTACTATTTCAGGAAAACTAAAAAAAAAAATGCTTTTACTAAACAACTTTCATTACATTAAAAACTGATTTTACTTTCCAGACAAGAATAATTTCCTTTAGTATTGAAATAAAAAAAAATGAATTTACTTGAAATAATTTACTTTTACTATCAGAATAGACTCAAAATTCAATTATTACTCATAAATAATACAACCGGATACATTCACTATATAGGCTTAACTTGCATTTTAATAATCCAGTCAGAGGGTATAATACTCCGAAACTGTTTAACTTGGCCAATAAAAGTAAGTTTTTTTTTATTTTTTAGGGATGAAAACTACCCCTAGAAGAAAATAATTTTAAATTCAGGCATGTAATTGATTGAAATCATTTTTAAACAAGTTGAATGAACATCAATAATTATTAGGGGAAATAATTTACAATCTATTAAACAGTTTTTAACCTAAAAGCTACCTTGGTTATATTTTTTTTAAATCTAACATTTTTTAGCAACTTTAAATAAATATCACAGGTTTGCACTAATATTTGATTATTACTTACTCTCTTTTTAAAAGTTGACCCCTGTGGGATTGCTTACTATTCTTTAGGGCTGAATACTAACCCCGTTTAACAATAATTATAAAATTGCAAATTCATATAGTAAATATTTTTCAAATAAATTATACAACATCAGTTGACATTCTGAGGGATAAATTATAGTGAATAACAATTTGTTAAACACTGAAAAACCAGCCCTTATTAAAGAAGTCATTCAAAAATAACTTTGAACAATATTTTCCAACAACTTGGAATTGTTTAATCATAAGAGTGATATTAATTTGAGATTACTACTTTAATTCTTTAACATTTATTGAAGAAAATGGTCAAATTTTTTAGCTCATATTACAAATCTTATTTTTTGGAAATACTGATTTCTTTTCATTCTTTTTTTTTTATATAAAAACATAACTTCTCTTCACTTTAGTCTTCCTTTTCCTCTTCATTCTTTTCATCTTAATCTTTCTGCTTGTGCTCTTGTTGGTGCATAAATGATTGACAATTATCTTCATACAATGTTATAAATTCTGAGCTGCCCAAATGCCCTTCTCTTCTCATTACGCTGAATTAAAGAGAAGAGAAGGGCAAACATTTCAAGAGAAGGGTTCAATTTTGTTTATGGATGGGTGGGTCAAATACCACTCCTGAACCACTGTTGAACCACACCCTTTCTTACAGGGACAAAATTCATTTCAAACAGCTCTTGAGGTGCAGGTCGATGGGGTTTTTGATTGGATTTAATGCACCACCAATATCAATCCAACCTCAATCAAGTGCATTAAATTTGTATTTCCCAGCTAGAACTTGGTCTGTAAGTAAATCCTAATTATTTATTCAATTGAAGCACCAATTGCTGGAACGAGCGAGGACAATTTTACTGCACTTTTTTCATAGTAGCTTTTATAAGATTCATATCTCATTATTTCAAAATAAGCAGGTAAGTAAGTAACCTTCTTCAATTTATTTAATTCGGTGTTCTTTGTAAGTTAATACAACATGATAGTACAGTACTGGCAAGCTTACAAAATTTATTCAACAGTTGCAAAATGATTGAAAATATCTGCGCTTTGTCTCTTAACACTTAGTTTTTCTAAAATATCTAGAAGTTTTTTCTCATCTTTAAAAAGCCCTTTAAAACCCCATTTTGTTGGTTTTGTTCAAGTAAATTGAATTTCTTTGTCAGCCCTTTTTTCTGAAAGGGTTTGAACAAGTTCCTATTCTTTGTACAAGTTACTATTGAACATTTTTTAAAAAATAGGATAAAAAATGATCAAAAAAACAAAACCTATAGCAAAATGTTGCTTATCATTAATATTTTTAATATTACTCTGAAGAAAAGGCAAATTTTTACAAAATTGCTCTCTTCAATTTAAGCTCTAACTTCTAGAACACATTACAAGTACATAAAGTACATTGTAAGTAGTAAGAAATATTTTCAAACAGGTCTTTAAAGTTATCCCTGAAAAATACGTTTTTCTACTATTTCAAGTTGAAACTCAATTTTTTTATTTGACGAATGAGAGCCATCTTTCAACAAGCTACTACTCCATTTACATTAGGACTACAGAAAACAAAAACTTACAAATTTTTTATGTTATAAGCAATATTTAAATTAAGTAAGCATGTTTTTTATTCAAATGCTTACTTGCTGAGTTATTCGCATTTGCATTTTATTTCGCATCCCCCTCCCTCCATAAAACATTGGTTATTTGGCTAGAAAATCGTCACTTTCTCTCGAAAATAACTTGTAGTGTTGATTTTCAGACAAAATCTTTTAGACAAAAGAAGCTTAGAATTAGCCAGTCTGGACTTATTTCCAATATAACACTTTTCATCCCAGAGAAAGAGTGGCATTCACCTCCAAAGTAAAACCATCCACTGATACAGTTAACTTTGAAGTAGAGATTAAGAAGAACCTAAGCTCAAATTTTCATGAACATCTATGTTGCTTGGGCAAATTACACAGGAAAACGGACATTGACTGAACTTGTAATTTCAAAAAATTATACTGCTTTTAGAAGTAAATAGATCTTCAAAAATGATGCTATACATTTTACTTACATTTTATAAAACACTTAAAGTAAATCTATTTGAAATGAAAGAACACTGCCTCAACTTTAAAAATATATTCTGGTTTATTATATAATACTGGTTTTACAAGGAAAGAAATAATGCATTAGTCAATAATTAATTTTTCTCAATGTCCAAATAGTATCGTCTTGCAATCACATATCTGAAAAATAATAGTATGGTCGTCATTAGAGAAATTTAAAAGGAAAAAGATAATTATAAAATTTATTTTATTATTATAGGTATAAAATAAAACTGTCAAGAGGATAAAAATAAATTTTAAGTAATCAATATTGTTGATTCAATAGTAGTATCAACAAAAACTTACTAAGACATGATTTTGGAATTATCACAGCTCTTTATTTTATTCGCAGATTTATTTATTTAGAATAGTACTCTGAATTTCCATAGGTGTAGATCAAATTAAATAAGAGATTGTATAGAATACAACTTTTTATAATACTGACCAATTGAACCATTTTACTTTCATATTACAGCTATGTTAAAAAATATCTTACATAATGGAATAGTTAAAAACGATTTTTCTGCTTTTCATAACGACCTTCCTTTCGGTCTAAGCTGACTTTCTCCCAAAGTATGGAACAAATTCAGTTAATTTTAAGAGAAGCAAAAATTAATTAACTCATAGCTATTTTGTATTACTCATTACATACGTAATGGCCACATGAAGTACTTTTAAGGGTTAAAGCTTACTATCGGATTCAAAAAGCAATTTACTCCAGTTTGAGCTCTGCTAGAAAATACTCATTCGATTTTGTTGTGTTGTACACCAAAATTTAGTTTATTTAATTCTACGTAATTTCATATAACTTATATATTTCTTCTAAGACTTTAAGAATTTTTTGTAGCAGATAGATACAAAAAAAAAAATGAAATTTTAGCACTTTTGGAGCAAAGCTCAACTTTAAAAATGTCTAAAACAAAATGTACTAAATATAAGTCAGTGAAACTTTAACCACATGTGAAGAAGGTTGTTTTTTGTAGTCTGTCCAAATTCTAGAATTTGTACTCTTTTACAAAATATTCTGTTGTAATTTTTATAAACCCTTGCAATCTTAAAAATGAAAAACGGTTCAAAAATATCGGATTAAAAAATAAACTAAGATTATAAAACGGTGAGTGTGATCAAAAAATTGTGCGATTTTATATCATATGATAATTCAACAGACTTTGATGTGCGCTCATGTGTAAGCAAATCCCAAGGCTCAACACTTCAAAACTAGCTTTAACTGAGCATTTCGGTGTTGCCGAATCGTGCGCCTGGAAGTATTTAAACAGTGCATGAAAGGTTTATTACTACTGAAGTATTGAACAGTTAATAAACCATGTTTTCTATCTAGATCTAAAAAAATTGTAATCATCTTTAGTCATGATAGCTTTGGACCTCCAACAACAGGATCAAAAATGTTATAGCTTTAAAAAGATTGTCTAATTAAAAATTAACTTATTTACAGGATTTACAATTATGTAAATTTTACATCTAACAAGCTGAATGTAACGCGAAAATGAAAGCCACCCATTATATTGGTGATTTGCAGGATGTACTTATCAAATTTCTAGTAACTGTGAGTGATTCATCAGCCTTTAGCTGTAACATTTACACCTGTCATTCATAGCTAATAAGTCCCCCAATACGGAGTGGAAATCAAGCTGCATGACGTGGCAACACCGCGTCCGTTGGCTCAGTCGGTTGCGCGTGTTAAGACACATCAATGTTTGTTGAATTATCATGTGATACAAAATTGTAAACATTTTTTATCGAACTTACCATTTTATAATCTTACTTTATTTTTCAATCCGGTATTTTTTAACCGTTTTGGAAGTTTGTATGATCAGCCATTTTTAAGATTTGCAAGGTTTACAAAAATTACATCAGACAAATTTGTAAAAGCATAAAAATTCTAGAATATGGACAGACTACAAATAACCACCTTCTTCACATGTGGTTAAAGTTTCACTGACTTATCTTTGTACTTTTTGTTTTAGACATTTTTGAAGTTGAGCTTTACTCCAAAAGTGCTCAAATTTCATGTTTTTTGTATTCTACATGCTATAAAAAATTCGTAGTCTTCAAAAAATATGAAAGTTATATGAAATTACCTAGAATTAAATCTAAATTTCGGTGTATAACACAACGGAATTGGATGAGTATTTATTTTGTAGCAGTGGTTCCAACTCGAGTAGCCTACATTGCTTTTTGAATCTGACAGTATTGTACAATATATTTCATTGACTTGAACTTGTAAGAAAATACTTACCAAATACATTTACTGAAAACTCGTTTTGTAATAGACAGAATAAATAACTAAATGGTAACTAAACAGATTCCACTCACTCCTAAAACATTAAAATTTGCTGTTTCAATAATGGTTAAAATTGACTTATATTATCTAGAGAGATCATTTAAACAGATGAAAAACTTGCTTTCTCAGGAAAAACAAAAAGTCATAAAAATGTTTAATATATTAAACAAAAAATATTTTGGCAATTCTGCACTATTACTTACTCAACTTCAAATCTTTTCATATTTTTATATGATGATGTGGTAGTCCTTATCATCTTATAATGAAAATCTACTATAGGAAAAATGAAAATCAAGTGTAGGAAAGCCGTTGTTCACATTGTAAAGCGATAAGAAGGTTTAAAGTCCACACGCTATCACTGACATTTCGGAGACATCACGCTGCGGCAGTTATGGTTAGGTTAGGTTTTGTGTAATAACCTATTTTCACTGTCGCAAACCACTTTTCAGTCAGAAGAATTTGTAAAAACATATTCTACAATAGGCTATGATAACCTAACCTAACCGTAACTGCCGCGGCGCGATGTATATGGGCGGCCTCGGTGTATACCAATTTATCACTAATGATACTAACTCTGTTTCCAACACCTAATTTTTACTAAATATTGATATTTAACATCCCAGAAATGTAGCTATGATAACCTAACCTAACCACCTCAGCACTATATGAAATGAAATGAAAATTAGATTTTTTTCCAGAAACAGAACGTAAATAAATACATACAAAGTGTATAAAGGTCTCAGCTTGTTATTATAATGTTCATTTTGTAACATTTCTCTAATATCACTAGAACGTTCTGAATAGCCCCTATACATTGTCTAAAATACATATATGTTCAATTATTATACACTATTTACAAATGACAAAATACTCACAAAACACCACAAGCCTATGTCAAATTGGAATTCTCTAAAAACAAAGTCACTAAGAACAAAATAACACTTTATTTACAGTAATTATGCTTCAACTATATTTGAAAAACAGTTATTTCACAACATCTTCAAGTTATTTCACTAACAATTTTAATAAAACATCGCATAAAGTACTTCAAACCAGAATGTAAATGAACGGTTTACTGACAGATGCCAACTAAAGAAATGGCGAAATGAAATAGTAAACAATGGATTCTTCTTCTCTCCAACACTAGAAGAACTCTTAACCATGTCATGTGGATAGTATTATCGATACCAATAACAATCGATTCAGAATTTAACCGACTTTCGAGTGGTGTCGATTAGTTTGGCAAAAAACGTAGCCTTAACGATATAAAATCAAATTTTCACAGTCCTGACGTTGAGAGTGATAGACCGTCCTTTATCGGATGGTCACCGGTAGTTGGGTTAAATGATTTGTTAAACATATTTTAAATAGTTTAATTTATTTTACAACAGGCATTAGAAAACTTCTTTGCTATATGACAATTATTTCTCAAGGTATGACGGAAAAACTAGTTTATGCAGCAAATTGGCAGCCGTAAGCAAGATGATAAAACAAACCAAGAGACGAACATGCATTTATCTATGCTAGAGGGACTGCTAGCAGGCCGTCACATAGACAGTCCGAATTCAATGCAATTCTCGAATTCATATGAAAGATATAAGTTAGGCTATGTTAGGTTAAGATCATGAAGTGTATGGATCATAATAATAATTTTACTATTATGATTAAGATCCATAATTTTTGCATTAGCAAAAACAGCCTACTTATTCGTATTTAGAATAAAGACTGAATAAAAAAATGCTCTCAAACTAACAATTTACTTAAATTGCTAGTTTACTTAGCCTGAGGGGGCCTCATCTAATTCACTTGTCTTGAAATTAATATTTTGCAATCATGAAGCAGGTTCATTTTCAGCGAGAGTATTGCTTGCCTTTAATATAAAATTGAAATAATAATAATAAGGTAAATGTTCAAGTAAATACATGATTGTTCCCTATATAGACTAACGTGAATTCTTCAGTACTGAAGGTCAAACAAGGTCAAATAAATGTGTTGAGCTACTAATATATTGTCATAGGATAGAATTTTTCTGAATACAAATCTACCACTATGTGTAAATTATGTTATTCAGTAGTTGATTTAATCTTCATATCGCGTTGTTATTGATATGATTGCCTTGGCCTACCTCACCTATTACAAGGGCTTCACAGACTGATGTAACATCAATAACTATTACATTTCCTATATAACTTGCATGATCTATATGAAAAAACTTGTACTTCAATTGTAGAACTATCTCAAAATTATGAAAACTAAATAAACAATATATTGATTAGACTTAACATACCTTAGAGCACCGGACAATGATAGGTTAATTGAACGTCTATCACTGACACTTCAAGGGCACAGAGACTGATTCTTCGTAAACCTGAGTTTAAATTGACGTGGTCACGTGATTACATTTCGATTCAAACTACCAACACAATTTTGAAGCAATGAAAATATAGCGTATGATATATAATACAATAAAATATAATATGAAGCAATGAAATAAAGTATGATATTGACTCACGATAGTGGGAATTGAATCTTCGGGAAACAAGCTTACAGGAGATGCAATAAAAACAAAGTTATTACAACATATCTCTATGGTACTGTTAAAAGTAATTGCAGTCGGTTTTCGGTGAATTAATTATTTTCCAATTTTAAAATAAAAATTAGTTAACGTAAATTCCCTTACAACAAAAAGGGATTTACGTAAAGCAAAAATACAACAAAAAATTACAAACCAGAACATTAGAACTTGTGGCCTAATGAAGGGGTGAATTTAGCTGATTTTAAACCAACTGAAAGACAAAACCGTTCAAAGCACAATTTTAAGTGTTTATAACTACGTCTTTTACACATAGTTATAAACACTTGAAGGGATTAATATGTTCTTCATTTTTTTTAAATTGTAAACATTAGTATCTTTCTTAATGAAAAACGTGTTAATTCCTTCAGGTGTGTGTAAAAACGTAGCTATAAAAAAGTGTGCTTTGAACAGTTTTCTACTTCAGTTGATTTTAAACCAGCTAAATTTACCACTTCATAAGGCCACAAGTTCTAATGTAGTGGTTAATTTTTTTTTATTTATCCTGTCTCAAGGGAAGGTACATTAACTAAAAAATTGGGAAATAATTAACTCCCCTAAAACCGATTGCACCACATTAAGTTTATAGATCCGTTAATTCAAGAATCATTTAATCCATTGACAAACAATACATTTGAATAGGACAGGTGAAATATAATAGAAGCTACGTCTACAAACATATTAGAAATATATTAGGCAACTTAAGGCAGTCGCACTTTATCAAATTTGCTTAGTAATTACCTTACAATAAATTAAATACTTTATACAAATAATATTAATAAATCTATAACAAAAACTAAATGACATTTACAAAAATGTACTTCAAAAGGTTGTGTTCAAGTTTACAAGTCAGACTTTAGAAACTCAGTGATAGAATAATACAAATTATTGAGTAGCCAGTTATAAATTACAGTTTTCAACTTATTATGCGGTGTGGTCCAAGCCATCTTGAGAAGCCTATTAAAAAATGTTATGCTATTAATTTTATAGGACTTGCCTGTGAGAGCAAATCTATAATGAGGAATGTCCAGATTAATTACAGTAGTACAGTATTATGACTGTGTATACTTTGTCTTTGTTGAAATGGATTTAAATTTCTTTAGTGTACATTAAAACCTGAAAAAACACCAGACAACAATTATTTACAGGTATTTAGGGAAATTAAAAGCGGTTTGCAGTGCTCCAGGGCTCCTGCTTCTTCCGTATGACAAACAGTTTCTTTTGTATTAGCAGTATCTGATGTACATAATAAGAATGTCCGCACAATGTCAACCCATAGGCCATATGTGATTGAAACAAGCCAAAATATGCAATTCTTAAGTATTCTACATTCACCAATGGCTTTAACTACCAGAATAAAAAAAACTGTCCTGGATATTGTTTGGCAGATAATAATAATTATTTGTTCTTTCTAACAAAATTTACTGTAAATATGTATGCCCAAAAGTTCACTGAATTGTTTTAATGTATGGGATCTCATTTTTGAGGCTTAGTATCAAATTCTGGATTTTATCTTTATTACAATTTAATTTGTTACTTTGAAACTAATTTAGTACAATCCTGTTTGAGCCCCCAATTACGTCATTTAAATAATTTAGGTCATTGTGACTTCTCATAATGGTAATTCACATATATTACTGTATTTACACTATTATTGTTGTACAGCAATCATTTATGGCTACTGTGAAAAGAAATTGTCCTAGGATGGAGCCCTGGGGCACTCTAGTTGAAACATTTGCAACCGTAGAATTCCTACCGTTGAGTGCAACACATTGAGTTCTATTGCTGAGATAAGATCTAATCAAGTTAAGTGAATGGTTGTCCATTCCATAAAATTTAAGTTTATAAATTAAAATATCAAACGGTACACAATCAAAAACTTGAGTAAGATAAAAAAGGGTGAGAGCAACAGTTTCCTTATTTTCAAAAAATTCTACCCAACAATTTGTTGTACTGCAGTTACGATAGACATACCCTTTCTGAATCCAAATTGAGAAACTAAAATTAAATTGTTTCTTTCAAAATATTTACTTAGCTGACTGTTTATAATTGATTCAAATAAGTTTGAAAAAAGTGGGAACAAAAGTGGGAACTACTAAAACTGAGCAGTAATTTTGTGGTGACCTTTTATCTATCTCCCTTTTTAAATATTGATA
>JAQJVL010005987.1:0-31753 GCA_035578905.1 Stictocephala bisonia | reverse complement strand
ACCTGGGACGTCTAGACGCCATCGTCACTGCGGGTCGTAAGACTTCATCATTTTTGTAATATTTGATTATGGTATTGTTTTATTCCTAATAATTGTTGTCTTTTCAGGTTAAAATGTAATTTTAACAGTAGCCTCAGTCCTTCCGAGCCATATATATATATAATTTTTTTGTGCGTGTTGAATGTTATTTTAAATTAATTGTGTTTTTCAGGTACCATACATTTATGATTAGTTAGTGTAATCTTATTTCAGTCTGATTTGAATATTAATTTTATTGTGTTTTACATTTTTCGTTGATATCGTGACCTTGACAGCGCCTTTTTGGCTATATTAATTTAACCCTGTTAATTTTTTTATATTTAGTAGAAGTTCATTTTGTTGTACTCCATTCTAGGATCTAGGTTAAAATGTAGATAATTATTAAAGTAGATAAGGTTATTAGTTTAAGAACGTAGTTTTATAACATATTTGTGTAGATGTAATTTAGTTTTTAGCACTTGAAAAAGGTTTGGGTTTTACCAAATCGAAACGTCGTGATTGTTATTTTTCACGTAATGATGGCAAATGTCCAACTACCTTTGTCTCCCTCATCTGATACTCCATCATTAACAAATTTCAAAAACAAAATTTAAAATGTGAGCCTACCTCAAGTTATACCTCATTTTAAAGGTATTTCTTTGAACATTAAAAAAGTAAAAACCTGAGGTTAAAAGAACGATCCAGTCAGAAAATACAGCCACTCAAAGAATTTAATGTCATATAACTAATTATTTTTAGTTATAGAGCTATTTATTTAAACATTTCAAGTCCCTGTTGTTGAATATGTTGTTGATTTTTAATAATGGTAATGAAAGACTGCGTTATAAAAATAAATATGCTATTAAACGAAAATAAAAATAAGAAAAATGATTAAAACCATTTTGACAGTAGATTGACGCTAAACATATTTTAATAAAATTATTATAATGACTTGTTACTTACTTTTGTGTGAAAATGAATTAATTTCTCGTATTTAGTCAGTTAAATTATCGATGTACGCAGCAATAGATCATAACTATCTTATCCTTGTTCTTAAGCAGTATTAGTTATACGACATTAAATTCTTTGAGTAGCTGTATTTTCTGACTGGGTCATACTTATGACCTCAGGTTTGCACTTTTGTATTGTACAAACAAAGACCTTTAAAATAAGGAATAACTCGAGGTAGCCTTACATTTAAAATTTTTGAGACTTCCTACATGGACCATCCCCTGGCCATGTGAATACAAGTAAAATATGTCTAAATATTTGGTATAGGAACATGTATATAACTAAAAGGTTTCATTCCATTTCCTTCAATAGTTTTAAAATTAATAAATATATTCCTGACTTTTGACAACGCTGATATTAATTTATTTGAGTGGCTATATTTTCTGACTGGGTCATCCTTTTGACCTCGGATTTACAATTTTTTATTTTACAAACTAAGATCTTTAAAATGAACTACAACTCAAGGTTGGTTTATATTTAAAAATGTTAAGACTTCCGTCATGGGCCATCCCCTAGCTATGCGAAAAACAAGCACAATATGCCTAAATGTTTGGTATAGGAAAATGTACATAACTACAAAGTTATTTCCTTTAAGTTTCAAAAAAATTACCTATATTCCAGACTTTTGCCCAACCCTGTATATATCAAATACAAGCACAATATGCACAAATATACTTCAGTAGAAGTACAAATTACTCAATTATAGCAAAATACAAGCGAACATGCACAATTATATTACATATAAGTAAAAAATGTAAGAATAAAATGGTGATCGTTTTCGTCAAACCACGTTTGCCTTCCTCAAACCAGAGGGATTAAAAAAAAGAATAATTAATTTTTGTTTACATTTTATAATTTTTGTATTTTGTGCTTATATTATTGATATATATTTGTGTTGTGTGACGTTCACTTGTACTGTATGTACCAAGACTTATTATTCTAATTAAAAAACTATTTTAACTAAGAAATTGATTACGTACACACTTGAGTAATCAGAAATTGACTTTTCTTTAAGCAGATGAGTATCTTATCTATCTTACTGTGCCATTTCTTCATAATTTATTACTCTGTGTGGATAACTTATCATAAATAGTAAGAGGGAGAGCCAGTACAGTTTAAGGTGAACATAAATGATAAAAACTAAGAGTCAAGGCCAGGACAGAACCAGCGCTAACTCTAATGATTGTACAACATCCTGACGCCTTACACAGCTCGGCCACTGGCTCTCCCAACACTGTTAGGCTTTTATTAATTTCAAGTTCTCCTACTCAACCACTTTTCAGTGAGTAAACACAATTCCTGACACTCAATTTAACCCAAAACTAAACAATAGTATAAATTGTATTTGTGATTTTTTTATTTTAAAGTTGGCTATCTCTGGTATGTGGTAAATACTTTAACTGTAGAGACGACTATGTTTTATTATCCACATTAACAATCGGATTATTGTTACATCTAAAACCATTGATATGTTCGGTTAAACATGTTTAAAAAGCATATAAATTAGCATGACTGAAAAATTCGTGGACATTTTACATAAACAATTTAAACTTTCATTAACAGTGCAACTACCAACCTGTTTATAAACAGTTTACTATTCGTCTAACAAAAGATTCAAGTAATTTTCAAGTAACTTTATACCCACTAATAACCTGCTTTATAACAAATGGTTTACGTTTGAATGGCTAATTAAAGATTATAATATCAAGTTATCAATTTAAGGACATTAATACAGCACATATTGTCTTACTTGATAGTTGTGAAAACAATTATGTAGTTCAATTATAGTATTTTAGTATTTAATAATAATAATTAAAACAATTATAGAACGATGTGCTGGATTGCTTATCCTGTGTTGGGTTACCCCACTTCCAACGGCCACCAAATTCAAGAGAACAACGTAGTATTTTAGATAAGTAATTATAAATAACTAATAGTAATCATTTTGTTTCCTTTTATTTAATTTAGTTTTTACATAGTGAGTACTGTATCTCAATTTTAGCAACTAACTTTTTATCTTTAACTTGGCAAAATTTTAATTCACTTTGTAAATGGCAGATAATACATTCGTAACAGAAAACATATTTTCTTCAAATTACACGTTGCTTAATACTTTAATTTCCGGTACTGTTTATAATCTACATTAGTAAGAAAAAGCTTTCTAATTTATAAATATTCACCAAATAAAATGGTAGGATAACAAAGTTACTTATTACACAGTTAAAACCCTTAAACATTAGTGTAGTTGTGGTGCTTATCAGCAAACATTGTATAGATTTTAGTAGTATACATTGTAACTGGGTACTTACGGAACTAATTGTTTAAATTTGATATGAAATGTTTGAAATTAAAAATATAAATTATATACTTATACTGTTAATACTGATTTAACACTAGTTTATCATCGTATAAACAGATTGAGTTTATAACTGGCAACATTTAATAACTGTAAAACTTTAGTGCATGTGTTAAGTTGGAACTCTGCATTATACTTCGATAATATGACTAAGATTACTTACATTCTTACATATGAGACGCCGACACAAAGTTGTTGGTATTTTATGGTGAATATGAAAGATTATATGAGTGTAGGATGAATGTAGTCTGGTTACTAACTGAGTTCAACTGTTCCTCAGAAAGGCCAATTTATTAATAGCCCAACAGCCAGGGCAACTAAGGGACCTACAGCTTTACGTTGAATCCGAACCACGTAGTGCTGGTCTGATTTTCAGCTAATTGACAAGCCTGATACTCAGTTATCTCCCCCACACAACATCCGTACAATGATTACCACCCAACATGGACACCCCAGACTTCTCTAGTAGTGTCCACGCCGATAGCAAACATTGAGCGGACGCCATGTCGGTATTAAGAGGACTCCCAAACACTTTATCCCCAAGCAGCTGGGTTACAGCACTGCGCCACCAGTGCTGACTTGAAAATGATGGGAGTTTTTATTGAATAATTTGTATAGCGGTCATATAGTTTTTAGGTATTCCAATGCACAAAACAAATTCAGGCTGCATGTCACACTTACCACAGATAGGATTTGATAAGTAGATGGAATGAATGTTCTCTTTGATCTATATTATATTTTATTAATTTAGCATGCAAATATATATTTTGTTCACAATTTAAACCCGACGTTTTTACTGAAACACTTTTTACATTATGTAATGCTCCTTTTTACAGGAACAGTTCTGTAACCAACCTAAGTAAGTTTCTGTGTTTATATTACATCATTAAGAAACGTAACATAAACTACATAGGCAAATCATATTCATAAACTATTTAGCCTATAGTATCCAGTCATATTTTATAATATGTTGACATGTTGATAAACATATGTAGGCCCTATTTATGATAATGAGACAATTACTTTTTATTTATATGTATTATAATTAATAATAACATGCATGTAAGTTGACAACAATATACACATATCTGAAATAGCTGTAAATTAAATTAAACCAAGCATTATAAATGGTAATTACCATGTCCTACTAAAACTAGTTAGTTACTCTAGGGAAATAACACAAACATTTATGTTTGGTTCGTTTAAATATAATACAGGACCTATATAAAATAATCATGTTCCATAAAACAGCGGTATTATTATAAAAAAACATAAATAAAATAAACCATAGAAATGAGAATGTTATGATCTTACACTCAGAAAAATAATAAATTAATAATTGTTATAATATTAGCGTAGTTATTTATTGTTAAATTGTTAAATGTTAAATTTGTAGAGGTCACTTTTAAACAATTTAATATAAAAAATAAGCTATGATGTATATAAATTATTATAAGCAAATATTAAATAAGCAAACAATATGGTATTGTGAAAATATAATTTGAAGAATTCAAGTAACTTGTGTAGAAAGATTGTAGAACGGTATTGATTATTACGTGAAGAATATATAATGAAGATCATTTCATGAACTGGAGACTTTATCGCAATATTAACTTTTAAAAATACAGTACTCAAATACAATTCTTATCATCCTCAGTTCATTTCGAAAATTACAACAATGCTGTCAATAATAGCAAATTTACACAAGGCTAAGTTTTATATAACTTATTATGTATCTTTTATTTTAAAATTTATATGGAGGGGAAATGGCGTTTTTAATTTAGGTTCATGAAGAAATAACCTTTCGTAAAAATTACCGTATAAATAAGTTGTTTAAATATTTTTTTAATATACGTCAATATATGCATGTTTTACCTAATTATATACGTAAGTTGTAGTAAGATATGAAAGACAACAGATTTAATGACATATAACTAACATTTAAGTTAGTACATTTTTATCTGATATTATGTCTTAAACTTGTAAGTCAATAAACGAAGAGACTAATGTTATAAATGCATTCATGATATGTAACTCAGTTTAAAATTAATTTTTCATTTAAGACATTGTGGCTAATTTAAAATTACATTACTATTTAATTTAGGAGGATACAAAGTTATACTCACCTTTCAAGACATAATACTGGCAATTTAAATGAAAAAGACTGTTCTTAGTTGATTCGTCAGTTTTTATAAAGCACAAAAATGGTTGTGTGGGAGAGAAAGGCTCGTGGAGAGATCATTTCCAGCCCACCAAACACCAACATATAGCTGGGGTTGACTTTCCATTCGCATGGCAAACATTGCTTATTGTCCATATTATTTCCAAAAACTTTGAAAAATGTACAACTCTTATAATCATTACTTCATAGTTTCCAGTTTATAATAAACATAAAAACATAAATAATACCATGCATGAACTTCATGTCGGGAGGGAGGGGTGTCGGGAAGTTGCGACAGAGGAGCTACGACTGATATGGGCCACTAGACCCTCTAAACCTAGGATAGAAAGGTTAGGAGATCACGGAACGTAGCAAGCTGACAGATCCGCACTCTGAAAGAAATGCTCCAAGCAGACAACAAACCTGCTACAAGAAAGAACAGTGGTTAGGCTGACTATGGAGGGCTGGTGAGTGGGTTCACCTAATCATCTAGGAGGAGGGGGGCTCAGTGTAAATTGTGAGTGGGGGTTGTCAAACTGGTTGTGAATGAATAAAAACGTATATGAGCAAATATTGGAAATAGTATAAGATAACAACAATTCATAGATCGTAAATCCAATATAAAATTTATTTTTAATGTAACACAAATAAAAATTAAAAATACATTTTATATTGGATTTACGATCTATGAATTGTTGTTATCTTATGGTTGTGAATGAGTTAATAAATGGAAGAATTTCTGTGTTAGATTAGGCAGATTGTTGGATTAGCGGGACTCTACTGTACATAAACTCAGAAACATTTATTTGTTGAAAATTTTAATCTGTACAAATCATCGTAAAGTAGCAATGACCCTCCCACCCAACCATAACAGTATAGTGGCATTGACCCTCCCACCCACTCATAAATGTAAAATGGTTATGATCCTCCCATCCATACATGCATGAACAGTGATAATGACCCACCCACACACATATGCACGTACAGTGATATTGACCCACCCACCCACCTATACACGTACAGTGCTATTGACCCACCCACCCATACACGTACATTGATATTGACTCACCCACCCACCCATACACGTACAATGGTATTGACAAACCCACCCACCCATAACGTAGAGTGGTATTGACCGACCCTGCCACCCATACACATACAGTGGTATTGTACGTGTATGAGTTTGTGTAAATGGGTTGGTAGTGGAGAGTTCCATGAACCATACGGCCAGAATGTATGGTTTTGGTGATGTATGTTTCGTTTAAGTGGTTCAGGAACTGTCGTAATGAGGGAACGTGAAGGTGGTTGTGCAGGTTATTGGAGCTTTGTTTGGGGTCAATATGTTCAGCTTGGCACATAGTGTGTATGTCTCCGGACTAGAAGGGGTGTACTGTGAAGGGAGGTTAGATTCCTAGCAGAATATCCTTGATTAGTGCCAGTTGTTGAGGAAGCAAATGGCCTTAAAACGGAAAGAGGTAGTTTAGTTGGTGGTGACAGCTGTAAAATAGTTGTGTTTGAAAAAGAAGAATATTTTCTTCCGTAGTCACTATGAATTATTGCATTGTAATCAGACTGGAGCCGTTGTATTTTATCATATATATTGTTAAAAATCATAGTTATTGAACAACTGGGCAATTCATTAGTTATTATGAGAAAGTTAAGTCGTTCAGATTACAAGTGATAATGGAGTTAATTAATGAGGGACGTGTAGATGGAATCTCATCTGGGGAAACAATTGTGAGGATCTAACGACCATGAATGTATGATAATTCACTTTGATAATTCCCATCCTTGCGTATATATTCTATTTTCAAAACAATTATTTATCTTTGAATTCAATCGATTCTTACTAAATTATGAAACTATAATAATAACGTTATATGTAATATATTTTATTTAATATTATTATACATAAATATTTTAAATATTTAAAATCATGACGAAGAAACTCACGTATTTGCTATTTTATAATTGATTTGTGGAATTAAAAACAATTATTGTTTGGTTAAATTTAAAATATATAGGTCTAAAAACATGATTTTCATGATCAAAATAAAAAATTGGCTTAATACCGTTTTAGTATATTACATAAATAATCATTAAGTAAAAAGGACAAAGTGTCCCATTTTATTTTCATGGTTATTTTGAGTTTGGTTGTAGTGAACTCTCTACCACTTGTATTTAAGAAGTTGTTTACCATCCACACCTTGTCTAGATGACTCTACGAAACTCAAGGGTTATGGTGATGTTGTAAACGAGAAATGTAAATATTTATTTAGTTTTAGCACAGAGATGAAATAAACAGAGGTGGTATCGCCCAATAGGATGATAAATGTGTGCCAAGTAGATATTTCTTTCACTTTTTCATAGGATGGCACTGACAGAACCTTGTCATTCCCTTCCATATTCCCCCAAAATCAGAAAGGATAAATATAGTAATTAATACTACATGTGTATAAAGATGTACATTAGTTGTAATCAATTTATAATTGTAACTGGGGCGTTTGTTGTGGCCATAAGAAAGATACTTCAGTTCCATTTTACTCTGTGGTTTTACCAAATTTAAACCTAACCACTTAATAGCTTGGATCCATTAGTTGACTGCTGTTAAGATAGATAGAATCAACCAATATTATTCTTAAATATTTGTATTTAACAACAATAAATATTTATAATAAACCACAATATGTAAAAAAAATTAATTTATAATACGCCATGTTTATATCAATACCACTGTACGTGTATGGGTGGGCGGGTGGTTCAATACCACTGTACGTGTATGGGTGGGTGGGTAGGTCAATACCTCTATACGTGTGAGGGTGAGCGGGTGGGTGGGTGGGTCAATACCACTGTACGTGTATGTTAAATTAATTAAAAAATTGAATACCTCTGGTCTTATGAAGTTAAAAGTGGTTTATAAAAATCGATATGTATGGTATTTGTACATTCACTACTTTTATTTTATCAATTCGTTTTTCTGACGTTCTATTGCATTGTAATAACAACTAATTTGCTGAGTATAAGTTTGTATTTAAATAAAACATATTATATTTCTGAAGTAGTAGTAGAACTATTGAAATACAACTATTGGATTTAGTAAATTCCTCTCGAAAAAGATCTGTGTTTACGTAATAGCAATATTACATTCAAATAACTACTAAGTACTAAATACTAAGTAAAAATATCAGTTACCACTGTTGATTTTATATAGACAGGAATAGATTTCTCATCCAATGTAAAATATGGAACTTTTAATAACAGCTATTTGGGACCAATATCTGAAGCGCTGGTGTAGTCGCATGCAAATGTAAATCAGTTTAAACTAGCAGTAGTGCCACACCTTACTAACTAATCGAACTACACGTGCTGGTGTAGTCGCATTTAAATGTAAAGCAGTTTTAACTAGCAGTAGGGCCACACCTTACTAACTAATCGAACTACACGTGCTGGTGTAGTCGCATGAAAATGTAAAGCAGTTTTAACTAGCAGTAGTGCCACACCCTACTAACTAATCGAACTACACGTGCTGGTGTAGTCGCATTTAAATGTAAAGCAGTTTTAACTAGCAGTAGGGCCACACCTTACTAACTAATCGAACTACACGTGCTGGTGTAGTCGCATTTAAATGTAAAGCAGTTTTAACTAGCAGTAGGGCCACACCTTACTAACTAATCGAACTACACGTACTGGTGTAGTCGCATGTAAATGTGAAGCAGTTTTAACTAGCAATAGTGCCACATCTTACTAACTAATCGAACTACACGTGCTGGTGTAGTCGCATGTAAATGTAAAGCAGTTTTAACTAGCAGTAGTGCAACACCTTACTAACTAATCGAACTACACATGCTGGTGTAGTCGCATGTAAATGTAAAGCAGTTTTAACTAGCAGTAGTGCAACACCTTACTAACTAACCGAACTACACGTGCTGGTGTAGTCGCATGTAAATGTAAAGCAGTTTTAACTAGCAGTAGGGCCAGACCTTACTAACTAATCGAACTACACGTGCTGGTGTAGTCGCATGTAAATGTAAAGCAGTTTTAACTAGCAGTAGTGCCACACCTTACTAACTAATCGAACTACACGTGTTGGTGTAGTCGCATTTAAATGTAAAGCAGTTTTAGCTAGCAGTAGTGCCACACCTTACTAACTAATCGAACTACACGTGTTGGTGTAGTCGCATGTAAATGTAAAGCAGTTTTAACTAGCAGTAGTGCAACACCTTACTAACTAATCGAACTACACGTGCTGGTGTAGTCGCATGTAAATGTAAAGCAGTTTTAACTAGCAGTAGGGCCACACCTTACTAACTAATCGAACTACACGTGTTGGTGTAGTCACATTTAAATGTAAAGCAGTTTTAGCTAGCAGTAGTGCCACACCTTACTAACTAATCAAACTACACACGCTGGTGTAGTCGCATTTAAATGTAAAGCAGTTTTAACTAGCAGTAGTGCCACACCTTACTAACTAATCGAACTACACGTGTTGGTGTAGTCGCATTTAAATGTAAAGCAGTTTTAGCTAGCAGTAGTGCCACACCTTACTAACTAATCGAACTACACGTGCTGGTGTAGTCGCATGTAAATGTAAAGCAGTTTTAACTAGCAGTAGTGCCACACCTTACTAACTAATCGAACTACACGTGTTGGTGTAGTCGCATTTAAATGTAAAGCAGTTTTAGCTAGCAGTAGTGCCACACCTTACTAACTAATCGAACTACACGTGTTGGTGTAGTCGCATTTAAATGTAAAGCAGTTTTAACTAGCAGTAGTGCAACACCTTCCTAACTAATCGAACTACACGTGCTGGTGTAGTCGCATGTAAATGTAAAGCAGTTTTAACTAGCAGTAGGGCCACACCTTACTAATTAATCGAACTACACGTGCTGGTGTAGTCGCATGTAAATGTAAAGCAGTTTTAACTAGCAGTAGTGCCACATCTTACTAATTAACCGAACTACACGTGCTGGTGTAGTCGCATGTAAATGTAAAGCAGTTTTAACTAGCAGTAGTGCCACATCTTACTAATTAATCGAACTACACGTGCTGGTGTAGTCGCATGTAAATGTAAAGCAGTTTTAACTAGCAGTAGTGCCACATCTTACTAATTAATCGAACTACACGTGCTGGGTAGTCGCATATAAATGTAAAGCAGTTTTAACTAGCAGTAGTGCAACACCTTACTAACTAATCGAACTACACACGCTGGTGTAGTCGCATTTAAATGTAAAGCAGTTTTAACTAGCAGTAGTGCCACATCTTACTAACTAATCGAACTTCACGTGCTGGTGTAGTCGCATGTAAATGTAAAGCAGTTTTAACTAGCAGTAGTGCCACATCTTACTAATTAATCGAACTACACGTGCTGGTGTAGTCGCATGTAAATGTAAAGCAGTTTTAACTAGCAATAGTGCCACATCTTACTAACTAATCGAACTACACGTGCTGGTGTAGTCGCATGTAAATGTAAAGCAGTTTTAACTAGCAGTAGTGCAACACCTTACTAACTAATCGAACTACACGTGCTGGTGTAGTCGCATGTAAATGTAAAGCAGTTTTAACTAGCAGTAGTGCCACATCTTACTAATTAATCGAACTACACGTGCTGGTGTAGTCGCATGTAAATGTAAAGCAGTTTTAACTAGCAGTAGTGCCACATCTTACTAATTAATCGAACTACACGTGCTGGTGTAGTCGCATGTAAATGTAAAGCAGTTTTAACTAGCAGTAGTGCCACATCTTACTAATTAATCGAACTACACGTGCTGGTGTAGTCGCATGTAAATGTAAAGCAGTTTTAACTAGCAGTAGTGCCACATCTTACTAATTAACCGAACTACACGTGCTGGTGTAGTCGCATGTAAATGTAAAGCAGTTTTAACTAGCAGTAGTGCCACATCTTACTAATTAATCGAACTACACGTGCTGGTGTAGTCGCATGTAAATGTAAAGCAGTTTTAACTAGCAGTAGTGCCACACCTTACTAACTAACCGAACTACACGATACATCCATTGTATGTACAGTGACTTATAATGAAAGTGATCACATATTGTTCGGAATCAAGCCAATACTTTTGTCACATCGCAGATGATATTCGTGTATTTCTAACTAACATTATATTTGATGAATTAAGTGTTTACGTTTGAACAGTTATAGAAATTAAGTAGGCTGATATTATATTTCTACATAAAAATACTGATAGTTTTACGGTAGGGCGTTTATATCAAAGCTGAAGCAATAAACCCTTTGATCACTGGGCTGAAAGGCCATTCTGAAGGTATAGAGACATCTTAGTGAGAAATGCAGACTTTGATCCCATTGGTTCAACAAACACGAACACAGAAGGACTAGTTATGTTTGATGTTTATAGGTTCCGCTAATTACATAAATACACTGAGATACGAAAACCACAATAATACTGTTTGAATAGAATATAGTTATATCTTGTAATTCACATTAACATTTAGTAGTTTGTGTGATAAGTAATATAATATTATGAACCATATATTATTTTAATACTTTACTAAATATACGATATAATTCAATTAAATTTTGTAAATAATGATTTAATATTTCTCTGGAGTTATGCTTTTAAATTAGCAGGTAATATTATTTAATATTCAATTACTTTATTCTACAATATTTTATTGGAATACGCCAGGAAATCGAACAGAAAAATTGCGTATGGATTGATATTAAGGGCATCAGACAGTATTTGTTTGTACTGAAGCTAGCAGTATGTTGTGACGATGAGGTTGCTAACATGTGTAGCAGGCCCCACGTCCAAGCTTTACCAGTGGATATTTTTGGCAAAGAGGTGATAGTTTGATAAGACGTGAAACAAACCCAAGAATCGAGTGATGAAAGTAAATACAGAGCAGATGATAAACTACTTGCTCAGTGTTTTCTATTGATATAAAGAGGAGAAAGAAAAACGATAGGCCTATAGTTGATATAGGTTAAATAGATAATAAGGATAATACGTCGATTCAGAATGCACTTAAGTTTTGTTTTCTTCACACATGGAACCCTTTAGGGTGACTAGGACATTTCTTATCGTTTACTAAACTATTAAAAATGTTTTTTTTTTAAATACAATAAATCGTATAAGAGCTGGGTATTCTATGTATGGGACCCTAATAGAACAAAACTATCATGACTTAACAAGCCGATAGTTTTACTATTCAGTCAAAGTATTTCATAAAATATCAAGAATAGCTTGCCAAATCAAAAAAAGGATTTCATTGCTGAACATAAAAAGAATGATTGTACTTTGTTTTCCCTAAAATATTGGTGGGGGGATGGGTCTCACCGTGTTGTGTACTAGACAAATGGTGGTAATTACTCCGCGGGCCATTACACCTGCCAGGGGAAACAACCTTAAATACCATCAGGTCAAGTGGTAATCCGTGTTGTGTAACAGACAAATGGTGGTGATTACTCCGCGGGCCATTACACATGTCAGGGGAAACAACCTTAAATACCATCAGGTCAAGTGGTAATCCGTATTGTGTACCAGACAAATGGTGGTGATTACTCCGCGGACCATTACACCTGTCAGGGGAAACAACCTTAAATACCATCAGGTCAAGTGGTAATCCGTGTTGTGTACCAGACAAATGGTGGTGATTACTCCGTGGGCCATTACACCTGTCAGGGGAAACAACCTTAAATGCCATCAGGTCAAGTGGTAATCCGTGTTGTGTACCAGACAAATGGTGGTGATTACTCCGCGGGCCATTACACCTGTCAGGGGAAACAACCTTAAATACCATCAGGTCAAGTGGTAATCCGTGTTGTGTACCAGACAAATGGTGGTGATTACTCCGCGGGCCATTACACCTGTCAGGGGAAACAACCTTAAATGCCATCAGGTCAAGTGGTAATCCGTGTTGTGTACCAGACAAATGGTGGTGATTACTCCGCGGGCCATTACACCTGTCAGGGGAAACAACCTTAAATGCCATCAGGTCAAGTGGTAATCCGTGTTGTGTACCAGACAAATGGTGGTGATTACTCCGCGGGCCATTACACCTGTCAGGGGAAACAACCTTAAATAACATTAGGTCAATTTGATTGGAAGTTGAATACATTAGGAATCCGGTCTTGCATTCACATTGGTGAATGTTTGTTAACTTTTCCATTAATTATTTTATGGCCGGTAGGTACTTTTATCGTATGATTATATGATACTATTTTTTTCATTTTAATTATTTTAGTATTTTATTTTTCGTCTATTTATTTAATACATATGGTAGCTTAGTTAGTTTAACGTATATATTATTATACTGCAGTCGTTATAACTAAATTAATTAATGTCAACTTTCATAATTACTTTAACATGAAGAATGATATTTAATGTCAAATGTATAACATACCTGACGTGAACACAACTACCACCTAAGATAAGTTTGAGGATGTTACATAAAAACATCGATTTGATAGAGAGAAGATCTTAAAAACTAAAAATAAGTAAAGGAAATAACATTATTTATACCATAAGTTATAAGATTATTAATTTGTATCAAATCTATTTTCATTCGTCATCATATATTATGGTAACGCAGAGTTTTAGCATTAACAAAAAAGGAGTGATTTGTTTGAAACTTAAATTGTCACAGAGGTGCCCCAAAAGTCATTTGTTTTTTATCCTTACAACTGGAAGATTTATGTACTTATTTATTTGTTAAGAATGATTCTAATAGCGTGAGTAGGATCACAACACTTCTTAATACTTTAAACGTTACAACCAGTATGAAGGATTCTAAGAAGATGCATAAAAAAGTACATACCCAATAATAAAGTAATTCATAAATGTTATTTCTTTATGATTCTTAATGTATTTTAATTGAATATCTAGTGTTTATAATTCTGAAGACAACAAATATTCCAACGACCCAAATATAAACAAGAAGCTTTGCTTTATGACCTTCACAAAATGATTATAAACGTATTTTGACGATAAATTAAATTAAATTAGTTACAGAATACAATACATTCAAATTATTTAACAAAGCGACAATATATCAGTGCCGTGAGGCAAATAATCCTTTTGAGCAGCCTTCATTTAGTTGGACGATTCATCAAACAAATGACTAACAATAATTGACTATCTAACGTGAATATTATGTGATATTGACTTTATTTATGTTATCTTAAAAAAAACAATAATTTGGTAGGTATATGTATGATGGTTTTAATGTGATAATAATTTTTTTTCAACGAAAATTAAATACTACGTATACTTTAGTAATATTTCATGTCATTATGTAGTTTAGAAGAATACATAATATTACTCGAACCCTACAGTGACTCTGTGTGAGTGAGTAAGCAATATATGAAGTTCAAGTGTAAGCAGGACCTCTGTTATTTCTAGGAGTTTAGCAGCCACCTAATGCAAACCTGATCATGCTATGTATTCCGAATATGCTTAATTAGGAATGAAGTACAAAGAAACCTGTAGTGACAATTGGGAATATGAATACAAAAATTTTTTAAGTCAGTAAATAAACAAAACATAAATAAATAAAACACGATAACCATAGAAAGATCATAGTTCTAACACAGCGCTAAAACACTACAAGACACATTGTTAAGGCAAAAACCTAACACAATATGATCAATAGATTCATGTCACAAGCTTGGCAAACCTACAAAAAACACAAAGAACCACCTCACTTATAGTGGTTTTAAAGTAATTTAAATTGTAAAAACCTCCATCTCAAGTCGCACAAACAAATGAACTTGACCTTCTGACCATGACTAGTAAAATTAAAAAGTAAATGGTTTTAAGTCTCATAAGAAAATTGTTGCCTTTGCTAATATTTACAATGTCCAATGCTCCTAGTGTAAACGCTGTACTTTGCGTATATTTTTATGACTATTGAGGATCTTTATACATATTTGATATTATATTAGTTACAAATTGGTATTAATGTAATGGGAATATTTTTGTACTAGTTATTCGATTAGTTAGTGAGATTTTACAAAATTGAAATGAAACGAAATGAACAAAACAAAACGGAAAATGTCTTTATTTAATCAGGTGTAATTGGGACTAAGAAGTCCCTTCTTCCAAATTAAACTGATATCTTGCAAACTTGCTGTATTTGATTGCATTCTTTTTACATAAGACTATTATAGCGCTCTAACATAGAGTTATTAAAACATCTGATAGAAACAAGTCGGTATATATACAACCAATGTTTAAATCTTTAATGTGAACTTTGTGATACAACTGACATTTCCATGATATTTTTTACACATTAGTTTTGTTGTTAAAATAATATGTTTGAGGACATACGTAAGCAATTAAATATTACATACATAATCTAGTATCGTAAATAAAATTATTTATATAACTAGATAATACTCAGTCTTGTCCTTCAACGGTTCTTTCAAAATAAACCAACTCTTCCACCTAATATACATCGTGTTCTTAAAATATGAAATCTCCCTCTGTAAAAGCCAACCAATCATCTAATGGTATTTTTACTATTTCATAAATGAACTAACATTTCGTCAATTTAGTATTGATACTTCATATTCATCAATACTGATATGTTTCAATTGGTTTATGTTGTATTATTAGTAATGTTTTGTATTATTTATTAGATTAATTTTGATAAGTTTAGGTGTTAGAGAGGACTGTCTAGTCCTAACCTCTCCTTAAAAAAATAATGACGTTTTTCACTCTATTTTAATTTCAAACTTGATATTCTACTTCATAATATTTTCAATATTCGATTGGAGTTATTATAGTTCAAAGAGTGTTATTATTATACTGATTAAATAGAGTCCGGTTTCCATAAAAACTAAAACTATTGATTTTAGTTTATTTTTAAAACCATGCGGTTAATAAAATGTGATCTTTTATAGTGACCATATACATATAAATATATCAATATAGAACATTTTTACTACATCACAATTAATATTATACGGAAGTTATCGAGTAACCGTCAATTTTATCCTCGTCCAGTTGGTTTTTGACGAAAATTCTTTTGAGACTATAGTCTAAAGCTAGTCATAGAGGTGGTTTTCTATATTTGGTCACCTTTTGTGATGTGAGGTATCGTGCAAAATGGGGAGATTCGGAGCAGATAGGACCTTTTGTAATTCTCTGAGAAGTGTCTATTTGTGTCTTATATACAGGGAATCTATGTTGCACAGCATTGGAAGAGGGGGCTGCAGTGTGGGAGTAAGTAGTAACACAAATACAATGTAGCTGATAGAATTTTCTTGTTTGTGCTATTATTTTCGCTGTTCTACTAGCTTATACTATTAAAATACCGAATATTTAGATAAATTTGGAGGTATTACATGTTTTAATTAGATCTGAAGAGCTTAAACGCTGTTAGATAAAAACCGAGCAAACTCATCGGTCAGATAGATAATCCTACCATCAATAACGATGGATACATCAGAACATGTCCCCTTCACTTCCGTTGATTACTTCGGTTAACGAGAGAAAAATGCCTGTTGTCGAGTAAAGCAGATGATTTGAATCACAATATTTACTATAATTTGGTTAGTCAAGCATGCAATAATAACATTTCTACACTATATTTATTTCTGCATATTAGGAACGTAATAAATTAATGTTTTTAACCTCCTACAAAATAATGCTATATATTCAGACACTTTTTTTATAATCATAATTCTGTTAAAAAACACCTTGGAAGACTACGATTAATTAAAATAGTTTTTAATAAAAAAAACAGTCTTAGATAGACAATTGAAATATTACTCTGTTCTGGGGAAAATAATTTTTAACATCATACTATAAATCAAAATTTTATAATACTAAATGAATCTGTAGAATATAATACTATGCAATTTATTTTAAATTTTAATTAGCTCTGTAATTTACTCATCTATCTCTGCAAAAGGCTTTTACGATTAAATCCCTTATCAGTTGGACATAGAAAATACTACTTGATACAGTACATGTTAGTTTTTAGCACTCATTAAAAAATTTTTTTTTCATATGCTGTAAAAAATATAAGCTATAAAATTGATCTCTCATATGCATGTATTATCTTCTTTGTAATAAAATACTGATGATTACAAAGAATTTTATCACATTTATTTTATTTATCACATTTTTTTCACAGATCGAACATTTATTTTATTGGGAATATTGATTAAATAGTTAGTGATATTTAAAGATTTAATAATTCAGTCCAACAGTGTTATATTAAATGTTATATTAATATTATATTAAATAATATTAATAAATAATAAATAAATAAATAATAAATTAATAAATAACATTAAATCCACTCACAATGTTATATTAAGCAGTGTCAATATAGAAGTGATTTATAATGTAAATTCGAAAAACATATTGATGCTTATAGTTCAAGCAAGTAAAGTGTTAAATTTACTTGCTACGAAAGTAAACAGAATGCTACTGCCACACGACTACGAAATATATGTAGATATTTATTGTATATTTGTGCTCATAAAATGTATTTATGATTCACACTAGTTCTATGGTAATAGTTATCAGTATTGTAATGTAATATCCATGCCAACTTGGGTTGATTGAATAGTTGCGGCAGGTACTGTGGTAATTATATCCAACCAAACTCAACAATTCTCGTGGCAACAAACACATTGTTGTCTAAACAGAAATAGCTCAAGTGATCACCAATAGTTTGTATCAATTAATTTGAATGGTCAGTTGAAATAGAACATATTCATATGTTTATAGTCAACCTATACAAATGGTTTACTCAACTAGTTTAAATAGTTATTATTTAATGTTTTCTTTAACTATTACATACTTTTTATGTCATGGTACATGCTAAAAACGTTTTCTTAAATATTTGTCATATCAATAATTGTAATTTTTTATCATTCTGTAAAATGTCCGTTATTAACTATCAATATAAAGATTATTTACGAAGATACGTTCATCGTACTCTTTGACAATTGTATTTTAAAACAAACTTCTAAAACTTTGCAAAGAGACAAAATGGAGTGCCCGACTTGTATTCAATAAAACATTTCCTGACATGTAAGTTATTACAAACTATTATTGTTATTTTCAACGTTCACTCTACCCTTCAAATGGAGGCTCTCTCTGCAAGTTTTTAAAGGTTTGTTATTTAAACATTATGTTGTTAATGAAATCTTTTTAACTTTATGTTAGCAAATAATAGACCAAAAATTACAGTAGTCCATAAGATATTCAACCCTATATTATTGTACATGTTAGATCCCAAACTTACATTGATGCTATGATACTTGACATGACAGTGTGGAGAGATGGAGTGAGGTGAGGGCCATTAGTTGATTGAGGTTCAGACCCCTAAACATGTTAGTAACTGACCTTTGACGAGTCTAAAATGTATTGAACAACAAGTACCTTGTGGTTTTGGAGGCGTCTATAATAGATGAGGCTTAAATAATAATATGTTTAGAATATCTAAATGCTCCATACAATTATTACGTAAACATTTCTGAAGCTCTTTTAAAACTATGATCGTCTAATAGATTTTAGAATACAGGGTGACAATAAGTCTGGAACCCCTTTTTTAACTTTTAAACCAAAACAGAGAAAACACGAAAGTTCACACACAATCATGTAATATTAATTAGATAAGATGTAATAAATAGATAAGAAACAAATTTACATATTGTAACTATCTTTCATTTAATATTTATATATGAAAATGTAAACAACAACATATGTTAAACGTAGAAGTGGATCAAGAGCATCCTGCAAACGTTTAGGGAGTTCATCAAAATCCGTATCACCTGGAAAATCTGGTGCTACAATGTCACTAAGTATTTGATGAATCTGAGGTGTAGTGTGTAAGTCTGTGTTTTTAAATCCGTTATTTTCTCATTATGAAAAAAAATTTTAATCTCAATAGAACATTTCTTAAAGATTCATTTTCATTGTAAGGTGTAAAGCTTACTTTAAGTACAAGATCAGTGTTATTGTTTGTGTTGTAAGTAAGAGTATGTTCTATTGGTTTTAAAGGGGTATCAATTACCTTTTGTAGTATTGCCCTTATTTCAAAGTATATTTCTTCTACTTCTTATATATACAGTCCTCTCTTTCTTTAATTGATCTTCATCTTCATAATTTGTTTGCTTCAAAATATCACCCTGAATACTCAAGAATGTAAGCCGTGTATCTTAAATCATCTTTGTTCTTCGTGGAACATCATAGGTGGTCTAAGTTTTGTTCTTTAAAGTATTTAGTGATCTTGTCAGTTGACTTTTAACAATTCCTCTTTGTCTTTTAAGATATTTATACGTATTTTCAACACTCGTCGCCATTTTAAGAAAAAGTTTTACATATTGTAGCCACCTTTCATTTAATCTTTATATATGAAAATGTAAACAACAACATATGTTTAATATATTTTTATAATAATAATCCATACAGCTGGAAGTATTATTCAATAAAGACATATCCCACACCATTACTGGTGACAGTAATCTACATTTCTGTTCAATTACCGATCGCATGATGCCTTTGGAGGACGGCCCGCAAGGAGCCAAAACAAAATCTTTAATGAGAGCCTATGTCAAGTTGTAATACAATTGCAACGTTTTAGTTTACTGAAAACAATGCCCAAAACCGGACTTAAAAAAGCAAGTCGGAGGAAATTGCTGTTTGAATTTTGAAACTATTCCAAACTGTAAAACAAGTTTTAAAAGTTTAAACAATGTTTAATCACCTGAGACCAAAGTAAGTATTCAAAATGTCCTCCACCTGTTTTCTGACGATGTAATTTAATTTAATTAACTTAATGTAATTTAAATCAGGAAGAATTCATTAACAACATTAGCAAAAACATGAGTTTGGTTAGAAAGTCAAAGTGGGTTCTTTGGGTTTTCTATCCAACGGCTGTTATCTTTCTTTTGTAAGCAGTTGCACTGAATCTTTAGGCATGTTTGGTTATGCATATGGAAAGAGGTTTTCATTCAGTTTCAAGTTTTAAAATCGTATAATTTTGTTTTTTTATTTACCGTTATGTCACTTAGTAAACGTGATAGAATAACACTGCCAATGATGCGTGCATGGGGAGATAAAGTACGATAATATGCTACAGTAACACATTTATTAAACAATAGCTTCCTGATAGAAATCCTATCTTCTGTCAGAAAAAAAGCAACAGTAGTTAAAACCATTGCTAGTTTTGAAGATTTTGTTATTATTTTCTTTGGTGATACCTGAAATATAATGTTTATCGTACTAAGCCTTGAGATTTGGCACACCTAAGACAACTCATATCTAAAGAAGCTCACGATATTCCTCGTGACCACCAAGGACATCGTCAGACAACGGGAGGAGGACATTTTGAACACTTACTTTGGTCCCAGGTGATTAAATATTGTTTAAACTTGTTACACTTATGTTTTACAGTTTGGAATAGTTTTAAAATTCAAACAACAATTTCCACCAACTTAATCAACCTTTTGAAGTCCGGTTTACGGCATTGTTTTCAATAAACTCAGACCTTGCAATTGACATAGGCTCACACTGAAGATTCTTTTCTGGCCCCTTGCGGGTCGTCCCCCCAAAGGCGCCATGCGGTCAGTAATTGAACAGAAATGTAGGTTACTATCACCAATGATGGTGTGTTATATTTCGTGTTTTTCTCTATTGTGGTTTAAAAGTTAAAAAAGGGGTTCCAGACTTAATTCCAGACTCACCCTGTATGTGTAGTACTTACAATGGTAATTTTTCGTTATGAGTGGACTTTAACTGGAAGATTACATTTACAAATTTACTTCCCGTTTTAGAATTAATTGTTAAAGACAAATTTTACACAATTATTGTCTTAACCCGTAACTGGTATGGTGGGGTCAGATCTGAATCCAGAGCGTTTAAATCTATGATTTCGCTAATTTAGCGCTGGCCAACAGAGCCGCCATTTTAAGTATTCTTCTATCCTGACTCCGCCTACCGACCGTCAGTCTCGCCGTTGCTTTCGGCCGCTTAAAACCTGTGCACGGAGCGTCTGGGGTCAGATCTGACCCCACCATACCGGTTACGTCACAAGTTTATTATTAATATTTTTTACAGGGGTGAGTGCTTTTGGTGTGTATTGAGCATTATATTGTGCGGTTTGTGCTAATAATTGTGTCAACTTTCGTTTACATTAGTTTTTGTTGGATACTCAATATGGATGAAGGAAACCTTGCTGACAACAATGCAGAAATCGACCGTCTTTTGAATGATGGACCTGACAATATTTCTGAGTATTCGGATGCACCTACTCCGTTTCGTTAATCATGAACGATGTAGTGATGTAGAGGAATATTTGTCTGAAGACGATACTCCTGCAGCTAGCGTTCGCCATCCCGTGTTTCAAGGTGTAAATTTTGAAGACGATACTGACTCTGACCCCGATTATGATCCGAATGAATGTCCCACTTATGAGCCTCAAGATGTCTCAAGCGAGGATGAGCCTGATAACAATCCTGCCCTAAACGTTGATATTGCTCATGGACATCAAGGTGACAAAGAACCTGTCAATACTCCCGTTCGTGAGCAGCATGCGAGAGGACGTGGTAGTGGTCACAGGAGAGGCCAGGGAAGAGGACATGGAAGAAGACGTGGTTCAGTGATTGACAACGAGGCTCAAGATCATGCAAATTATTTTTATGGAAAAAACCGAAAGAAGTGGGCGAAAGTTCCACCAGCCGCAAGCAGGACAAGGGTAATAAACATCATTACCAAACTTCCCGGCCTCATAGGAGCTGCGAAAGCTACAAAGCCAAAAACACCCATAAAAGCGTGGAAACTTCTGATCGACAAAAACATGATTGAAAGCATGGTTGAACATACTAATGAAAGAATCACTGATATTGTATCTAAATATGGTGAAAATGCATTGAATTGTCAGTTTACCCAACACACAGACATTATTGAGCTTGAAGCATTCATTGGGTTACTCTATTTGAGTGGAGTCTTCAAATCAAACCATGAAGATTTGGAATCTTTATTTGCAACTGATGGTTCAGGGCGTGATATTTTTCGCTGTGTAATGTCCCAAAAAAGAATGTTGTTCCTACTTGCAGCTGTGCGTTTTGATGATATCAAAACGAGAAACCTAAGAAAACAGAATGACAGACTTGCTCACGTATCAGAGTTTTTCAATAACTTTATACAAAATAGCCAAGCGAATTACACCTGTGGAGAAAATCTCACCATAGATGAAATGCTTGTGCCATTTCGTGGAAGGTGTGCGTTCAGGGTGTATATGAAGAGCAAACCCGCTAAATATGGGTTAAAAATATTTTGTTTATGTGATGCCAGAACCCACTACCTTCTCAATGCACTTGTGTACTCAGGGGAAAACTTTGTGGAAAATCCAGACAGACTGCTGAGTCCCACTGCTACTGTCTTGAGCCTTGTTCAGCCTGTGGTGAACTCTAAAAGAAACATAACGGCGGACAATTACTTTACATCAATTGAACTTGTCAAAAAACTTGAAGAAAGACAGTTAACGTATGTCGGAACTATTCGGCAAAACAAAAGGGATATTCCAGAGCAGTTCAAGCCAAACAGACATCGACCAGTCCATTCTTCTATTTTTGGTTTCACTAGAGATCAAAACCCTTGTCGCTTATGTGCCTAAGAAGAACAGGAGTGTGACTTTGCTTTCTACGTTGCATCATGACCAGAAGTCAATGAAATAAATGAGAACAAACCCGAAATAATAGAATTCTATAATACAACAAAGGGAGGGGTTGACGCCCTAGACCAAAAGTGTGCAACATTTTCCGTTGGAAGAAGAAGTAGGCGTTGGCCACAAGTGGTGTGGTTTGCAGTTTTTAACATTGCCGGAGTGAATTCACACGTGATTATCAATTCTGTTGACTTGCACAAACAGGTTGAACGTCAGTTTTTTTTGAAAACACTAGGATTCGAGCTAATAAGACCACATCTACAGCGGCGATCTCAAATCAACACTCTACCACGGGAATTGTCCATGTCCATACAAAAATATGTATCGAGGCAACGACCAACAGTCGGTCTAGCTCGTCTTGCCCAGGAATATGAACATCCTCCAGCGCTGCCTGCTCGACGCGCTAACGCCGACCCAAGGGGGCCACCGCAACCGAAGAGGCGCCGCTGCAGCCTCTGCCCGAGGAACGTGGATAAAAAACACCCACTTCAGTGTGCTGTTTGTCACTTGGGAGTGTGCAGAGAACATTCATCAACAAAGACCGTTTGCAGATCCTGCAACACTGACTAAAAGTAAGTAGAACTCAAACATTCACTTCATATTTTTACCTGAGTTACCATCATGTCAGAATTTTAATGACTGATTCAATTCTGGGGTTTTTCAGGTTTTTGATGCCGTCAAACCTTCCTCTACACAAATTGGGCCGAAAAACCAAGATTCAAGTAGAAGTTGATAGATATTTTTTTCTTTTTATGAAGTATTGTTTTAAAATTTTAAAAAGTGACTTATTTTTCATTTCTAGGTTTTTTAAATAAGTAAAAAAGACTGTAATATTTTTTACTTTACATTATAGACAACCTGTTAATAAAGAGTTTAATACATTATTTTAAAAAATTTATTCATAAATGTGAGTTTTATTTAAAAAATGAAATTGGGGTCAGATTTGACCCCACCATACCGGGAGTGTCCCCATTTTAAGCCATACCAGTTAAGGGTTAAAGTCCTAAAGGATGTTTATTAGAAAACGAAAAATATTACGAATATTGCCAATAATATAACTGTTGTAAAAATAAAATATACAAAAGTAGAATGTTTATATTTCATAAGAAAAATAATAAAGAGAACAAAATATTTGGCTGTCCGTTTACGACATAAAAATAATTTGTGAAGTAGCATTGATCCAACCTTTAAACGTACTGTTCAGTCAATCAGATAATGTGTATTAAAGGTCGGTTGGAATTGGTTTCTGTCCGGAAACTATTTTGGGTGATTTGTGCCTCAGCCACTCTTTTACTGCTCTTCTCAAAGTAAAAACGATGTTTGCTTGTGAAATGTAAGTATAATTGAAAAACATATAAGAGTACATAGCATTTTGAGTTTTAATTTATTCACACAAAGTTGATTCATTAAGTGTAATTTTTCTAATTACACATCTATTTCTAACTAGATAGTTAATTATATATGATTTTAAAAAAGATTCCAATTAATTATATTTGTTCCAACTCCAACAACAGTTAGGAAAAACTATATTTCCTTATTCTACAAACAAATTGTAAAAAGGTACTAAAAATGATTGAAATGAAGTAATCATAATTTTCGAAAAGTTAATAAAGTGAAAGTAAACTTCAGTTATATTTGCCACTGTGTGGGCTGTAAGTGTTGATTCACTTCAAACCACTGGCCCAGGATGTCACTGTACTTTTATTTTTATGTAGAATGTAAAACATATGTTTGTCAATTATAACTACCTTTTTGCTTGTTACAATAAATCTTACTACTATCTAGCTGTAAACAAAAACAAATGTAAATAAAACTATTATAAAAGTTTGTTGTATAATGTGAGTATCGATTCTTAATGCCAATACCAAAATATCAAACTACCCAATACCACTGTACGTGTGTTGGTGGGTTAGTCCTAAACTGTACGAGAATGGATGGAACATTTACATAATTGTGTATACTCATTTTTGAACTTCTCATGCAATTAAAATTTAAAAACATATGATTTTAAAGTATGTTTAAGATTTCTTATGAGTATTGGTGAGAAAAAAAATTTTCTTTTTTTTGTATTTTAAAAACAAAAACAGTTTTTTAATCACTATAATAGAACTTGTGGGCTTATGAAGTGGTGCATTTAGATGTCTTCAAATAACTAAAAGTACACATTTATTTTTTTTTAATTACCTTTTTTTACACATGACTGAAGGGATTAAGATGTTTTTAATTTAAAAAAACGTAGATATAAAAGAAATTAAATCTGTTCTTTGAACGGTTTTATCTTCTAGTTGATTTAAAATCAGCTATTTGGCCACTTTATAAGGCCATAATTTCTATTATAGGGGTTAAACAATTTTTTTTGTTTTTAATGTCTCAAGGGAAGGTAAATTAACTAATTTTGATTATAATTTTAATTGGGAAATAATTATTTCACCTAAAACTCAATGCACCACCATAACCCCATATCACAATCAATGTATGCAGACTTTTCGGTATTGCTTGACGAATATCAGGATGCTGCTCACTCTTACGTAAGCTTTCGTAGGCACCTTCAGCTAGGGATGGCAAATATTATTAACATATCGATATGTTGAATTATCGTTACATCGCAAATAAAATATTGATCTAACAATAATATTGAAAGAAAAATATCGATATGTCGGGTTGAGAATTATTTATCTGAATAACATTAAATTTTTTAAATGCATTCTGGACCAAGTAAATAATTATTTTAAGGTGTTCAGTGAACCTTCACATCCAATAATGGATGATCCTCAAATTATGCACTAATTCTAATGTCATGACCAAAAGTAATTTATGTTTTGCTGTTACTATTTTAGAATAGCCTACTGAATGTAAATTAAATACATTTATCTACACTAACAAGTTGTAGTCCGTTGGGTTGAAAGAACAGCTTCTAATAAACATTAACAATTAAACTAATTAATGCACTAAACTTCATTTTAGTGAATTAACCTCACGTAAAAATGCCAAATAAAGTTACTTTAATGTTTCAATGCATGTTTTGTACTCATAAGAGGCAAATCAAATGTGTTTTTTTGAATCGTGATGATTTTGAAGAGAGAGAATAACGTAAATATTTACTGAAACAATATACCGGACCAAAATATCATATGGCCGATATTATTTAAAGAAAGTATAGAAATTAATATACCAACATATTGAAACTTATTTATTGATATTTCCGATATATCGTTGCCATCCCTACCTATAGCACATCTAATATAATTTTATGGAATGGTAGTTATCACGGATGACATTCCATAGAAGCCTGACTTTACAATCAAGGCTTCTATGGAAGTTTAAAATTCCTAAAAGACAGCGTTTTTCCTACACAAGTTTTATCTGTATGCAATATTAAGAACACCTGAATCCATCACTTAAGGGTGAACCTTGTAGGAATGTAGTAAAGGAAGTAAGAATGTTTTGAAAAACTACATATCCTTGTTATGTAGTTTTTTGAATGCTCAATCTGAATTCATATTCAATTATTGATGTTTGTTACCAGAAGCACTGCAAGAAAGTTGATTCAAAGTCACCGTTCCACCGGTTATTCGGAATAAATACCGGGTCTACACAGGTGCAGCCGTCGAGGCCTTCCAAAACAATGCATGGATGGAGTGAAAGATTCTGGAGCTTGGTGAAGTGGACACGTGTGCAGAACAGAATTTGTCACCATATTAGCTCATAGAACTGTGACTGACACCATTTTTTAATTAGGTGCTTCATGGCCGAAAAATTGATTTGGTCGAGGCTATTCGTTTAAGAGTTTCAGAATATACCATTCGCTCAATAGATTAATTTGTTTGCTCATATTATGGAGTGTGTGAACCAGTGGTAAGATGTGTTAGCGTTGCAAACAGGTTTCACAACATAATCGCCGGTTTTTTTTAAAGATGCATCATGTAATTTTTGAATGTCACAAAACCTACACTCAGCCAGTACATTCCAATCCACAACTGTTGCACGTTTGGGTCTAAAGTCTGTTTTGGAAACTGCAGAGTTCAACTGGTCTGTGTCATGGTCAGTGGGTGAATGAAATAACATAAAATATGATGAGCTTCTTAAAATAAGAAAAGCCTTTTTAATATGACATTGATGTAAATTAATCATAAAATATTGTTTAAATAGGCTACCGATGATAATTGAGAATATAAATTATTTACTAGGCCTCTATAATTCTAATAATTTACATTAAGTTATTGATTAATTTAAACCTTTTACGTAAAGTTGGAAAAATAAGGTAATATTCCTTAAAAACACTATCTATTGATTTTTGCAACGCATTTTTTTAGGAAAAGAATTCATTGAAGTCAATGCTAGTACTTATGAAGGAGTGAGTGGAACGATAATGTACCATTCCATTTGTCAATTTTCCAGAAATGTCTCCATATTATTCTAGAAGCACATCTTTCCAAACAACTAAATACTCATAAAAACACTTCATTCGCAAGACTTGCGTTCCTTGAAAATAATTGTTATACATTAATTTTATTTAATGTTTTAATTATGAATTAATCCAATAGTTATTTACTTGATTTTAGACATAGAAAAATTTCTGATGACTATTGTACATGCAAATTATTAAAATAGTTTCTACATACCTTTGCAGATCAACAAATGTAGTTTTTCGTAGGAACTGTATATAACACCTAAAGCAATATGTTCTTTGATCTATGAACTGAGAGAGATTTCTGCAGCTGTAGATATCTCAGATGAAGTGTAGACTTTGACTACATTTGGTGTGAACAATCACCAATATACGGTATAAGAACTAAACATAGTCATTCATATACTATCTAATCTCCTTGGAGTACTTGGATGGGTAAAACTCATAAACATAACATTTACTTATCGCCGTAACAGAATTGTATTCTTTGTAGTGAAGTATATTAGATACGGAAATGGTACATAAAATATAAATTAATGCATGATTAAAATAATTTAGAGTAATAATATTTGTAGCAAAATTATCCATCACGTAAATAAAAATTATATGTTTATTGCATTTGTGTTTCAGTATTTTACACTAGTTCGGTAATGCTTATCTCATTATTGTTTATAAATTGAAAAGAAAACACACTTAATATAGTCAGTCATTAATTAATAAATACTATTTAATAATAGCCAACCTCTACAGCTATATAAATAATAGCTTACATTTTTTTAGGAAACAAAAGCCACTAAACGAATAAAATAATTAAATTATTGCTTTCGTTCCTCTGCATGAATATAATTTTATATGAGAAAACTGAAAAGCCCTCAAGGGACAACGGACCAAACCTCTTTGGCCCATTATAAAGTGGACCTGTCGGGAATCAAACCCGTGACATCCTGCATCGAAAGGAGAAGTGCTAACCACTCACCTAGCACGATGTATATCTCCACTAATATTGATAATTCAATATTATTTTTACAGGAAGAAAGGATCCATGAAATGAAAATATTTTACACCTTTTACTTCTTATTTTATATTTCATTGATACCTTTTACTGTTTTAATGAGACGTATATGAAATAAACATTTTTCGAAAATGAAATGTTACTAATGAGTGTACCACCCATTACCACCAATACACTCAATACCATTGTACGTGTATGGGTGGGAGAGTGGGTCAGTACCATTGTACGTCTAGAGGTGGGAGAGTGGGTCAATACCAATATAAGTGTATGGGTGGGCGGGTGGGTCAATACCAATGTAAGTGTATGGGTGGGTGGGTGGGTCAATACCAATGTAAGTGTGTGGGTGGGCGGGTGGGTCAATACCAATGTGAGTGTACTTTTATTCAATGGAAAAGAATACAAATTTAAAACAAGTACTTTAGTATGAAATATGATGACAAAGAAGAAATCCCTTTCGATGTCCAGTAATGTGAACTGCCTCCTCATGAAACAATTCAACAACAATACTCATCCCGCCAGCCAATATTGGAAGGGCGTTTGAAGTAGCACAGCCAAAGACGACATTCTTGCTTTCTCACATTCTTCATCACAACAATTTGATAACAACATTTACTATTAAAGAACTCTTTAGTTTTAATAGTACAAATTACAAGACACATAATTAAATATACTCTCACCAGATTCCTTTAACTATACTGACAATTTTATAAAAAAGGGTAATACATATCATGGCATACTGTTATTAGGTGGTATAGTTTGTATACCTACTTATTATCTTGGTAATAAAGACTCAAAGATGTTGGTTAATGATTGGTTATTATTTATCTGAATTGTACACTCTGCAATGTTTTTGTAATATTATGTTTTCTTATTGTATCTTGTTTCCTACTATAACTGAGGGATGGGTTTTTATCATTCTGCCATTCCTTACATATGATCTTTGAAAGTGAATGTTATGTTTGTAATAATTGTAGGCCTTATATTGAATTTCTTTGAATAACATTTGTTCGTCAGTGAGATTTTGTAGCTTAATTTAGTAACGTTTTAAAATTTATATGCATATGAGTGAAAAAGCTGAATGTCTACTGAACAAATAGTACAGTTATGTTTGATTTGTAATAAAACATAGAATTAGAAACAATATTTATTTTATGATTTATTCTTTTCACTAACAGAGTATGAGATTAAATAATTTAATGATTTTCTTCTATCTTCAAAACAATTTTCTTCTGAAACTAACGCCCTAAAAGTTTTTTTTACAATATGATGAACAATAATAAATATTGAGTTCTATATATGAAACGAATAATAAAATATCAAGAAAGTATGTTCATTTTATTTATTTATTTTTTTATTTATTCATAGACGCCGATCGTCAAGATATGGGCGAATATGGATTTCCAATGAGTGTGATGAGTGTAGATGTGCGATTTGTTACAAACTAAGACCGAATATTCCTTAGAAAGTGTCATTAATTAATAGCCCAATGACAAATGAACAGCCGGTGATTATCAGCTGATCCTTCTCAAAATGTATTGACTCTGATTGGGATCGAACTGAGAGCCTTTAGCACATGAAGTTGGGATTGAACCAACTACGCTACCGACCAATTCAGATTTACGCTTTGTTAAGCTTTTTCAATAATCAAAACGTAACTAATTGTTTGCATTAGTTATTTAGGAATTTAATCAAAGCTACATTTATCCTGGGACGAGAGACAGTGGGTTCCTCGGAGTGCTCCCAGGTCTGCAATAAATAAACTGACTTTATGGACCTTGACTTTTACAACCCAACGTGATTTGGTTTAGGACTGCAAGAAATCAAAAGACGTTAGAGTTTGGTTTAAACTGGCTATCTCAAGTTGATCGCTTGTACTTTACCTACAGAGAAGCGTTGAATAATGTTAACATAACCTAGTTACCAAGCTCCTCTTCATGTCTCTGAGGATGTGTGCTTAGCCCTTTGTTGCTATCACTATCCAAAAATTCACTTAAGAAACAAGTTATTATATTTACGATATTATATTTACGATATTATATTTACGATATTATTGCTTAGTATTACTTTCAAAGTATTTTTTAAAATAAACAAGGGATATTTTTCATTAATTCACTACTACTACGTCTTATTGTCTCAGTTAATTCAAATACCACTTCATAAATATTCAATTTCTCTAAAAAATGTTTAAAAATCCGTTTTCTTCTTCATGCAGATCTCTCTTTATAAACAATAAAATTTAAACTTTTCCTTGTATTTATATTTCTATAGTCCTTGTTTTTGTTCATAAAAACTTCAGTTTATTTCAAGATTTAGAGTTAAATAACGTGTTATTCACCTAGAGAAAATAACAATTTAAAAATTCCACGTCACAAAACAAGGTAAAAAAATCATCTATTATACAATGGCGTTGACCTATTCAATTCACTCCCAACATCACTTAAAGTTGAAAAAGATCGTGTTTTGTTTGGAAGGGGGGTCATGAGAATCCTGCAGAAAGAAGCTTTCTATAGTGTTATAGAGTTTGTTTCATATATTAAAACTATGTAGCTATACAGCTGTAAGGAATGTATTACATTTATGACGCTATTGTACTATGTATTTATTGTAAAAAATAAACATATTTGAGTACTGAGTTATAAAAACTTTTCCCAATCAATTTTACGTCCACTATGGTATTACTTATCCGCTAGGAATCCGATATTAGTAGTGTAGAAACAGGGCTTGAAGCACAACCTTGAACTTTGGACTGTTGTCCACGTGATCACCACGTGATCACCACGGCCTCTGATTGGTCGAGAGTGGTCACGTGACGTTTTCAAGATGGCGGCGCCCATTTCCCGCCAAATTTCCTAACCTCACTTTTGATCACCACGTGTTGACCTTGAGGTCAAGTTTACTATTGTTTACTACTGTTATCAGCCACGTGGTGACCTTGAAGGTCAATTTTACTACGAGCACGTGGACCCCCCGCGACGACGTTGTCCTAGAACAGTGTTGTTTTGGTGTGACGTCACCCCGTTTTCGCGCTCTTTCATCTGACGCGACGTCACGGCGTATTTATTAAATTAATTTTGTATTTATTTAATGCTGGCAAAAAGTGTCGGTGGCCGGTGCCGGGCGGGA
>JAQJVL010005986.1:0-31769 GCA_035578905.1 Stictocephala bisonia | reverse complement strand
AAAGTAAGATTTTTTAGTATTAATAAGGGTTGCTTTGTATTCATTATATTTTTGTCTTATAATATTTTTAATTTGTCACTTTTTGTTGATTGAGATAGCTTTTCAGATTGACGATATCATTGTGGTTGTCTTTAATTTCCTTAGTAATCCATTCATTATTGATTTTATTTTTTTTTCTTTGAAACAATTGGAAATGAGGTGTCAAAGTTATACTTTAAGATTTGAAAAAAATTGTCATACTTTTCACCAACAGGCGCTTGAAAGACAGTACTCCAAACCTCTCTATCAAGCAATTCTTTAAACAATCTATTGTTTTCTCTAGAGAATTTTCTACCACTATAAGATATGCTCTTAGATACTTCATTTTCTGGGCAACTAGTCAAAACATCACAGATCTGGCCATCATGATCTGATAGGGCAGTGATAATACCTTCTGTACTCAGGCGTGTACATTCTATGTTAGTGATAAAATTATCGAGACACGACTCTGAAGTTGAAGTGACCCTTGTGGGAAAATCAATTAAATATTGCATGCCTTGAGACAACAAAATTGATTTAAGCTATTTGTTTCTTTAGAATTAACTAACATATTAATATTGATGTCTCCTACTAATATTACATACTTTTCTTTTACTGTGAGGACGGTTATTAGTTCATTAAACCTACTTAAGAATTCGCTATTTTTAAAATTTGGTTTCCTGTAAATGCCTGCAACTAATAAAGATATTTTATTTATTCTGAATTTAGATACACAACTTTCAAATAATTTGTCCTCACATAGCCTATCTATTTTATATGAATTAATTTTCTTTCCTTTTATCCCTTCTTTAGCTAAAATTATTACACCTCCACCTTTGGTGTTGGTGCGAGAAAATTGTGATATTGTTTTCTATTTATCTAAATGAAATCGATTTAGTTCAAGATCCGTCATATTATGCTCTGTAAGCACAACGACTTCCGGTTCAATCTCGGCTAGGGTTATTTCTAATGGTTCTATACGTGATTTTAAATCTTGAATATTTTGGTGGAAAAATCTAAATTTATTACTGAATGAACTGTGATGACCAGGATTTTGATTGGAATTTCTCAACATGGTATTAGAGATTCTCTCAACTGGTAGTTTAAAGGAGTTAACATTATATTATTATTATCTAGGCTTGTTGAACTGTTTGGAATGTCTGTGGAATGCAATTCTAAACCAAGCGTCATTGAATCATCGCCGACATCCGGAGTTGATAGTGTTGATGTTACCTTAGTATATGTCTTATATTCATTGATCACATCTGTAAGTCGATTGACGAATGCTTGATGAGAGAGTCCATTTCTCAGCACTCCACTGGAAGACTGCTCGTTATCCATTATAACACAAACTGTGGCCCCTGTGTTCTGTTGAAATTCCACAATATTGATTGCAAACTCTTCAGGGTCAATTTTGTCAAGAAAGCAGCCCATTGGAGAACAGATCAACACTGCCAACGCCTTTTCTTTGAAGTCTTGGGTAAGCTGTTTAAAGGCATCCCTGTAATCCTCCTTAGTTGGTTTGTCCAACTATAAATAATAGTCTATAAATAATAGGTGAACATCCTAATTAAACTCCCAATATTTTGAGAGAGATTGTTTTATCGCAAATATTTGGTCTATAGTAGAGTGACCTTGAACAATTCCTGCTTGGTGGTCTTTAATATTTTCTTCTATATACTCTTTCAGTCTATTTAAGAGGATTTTTGATAGTACTTTATATGCTGAACTTAGAATAGAAATACCTATATAATTTTTGCACTCTGTCTTAACACCCTTTTTGAAAATAGGTGTTATTATTGTTTCGTTCCAATCATTGGGTATTGTTTCTTTTCTCCACACTTCTAATATTAATCTATGCATACAACTTAATAGCTCTCTTCCACCAATTTTGAATAGTTCAGCCGGAATGCCATAATTTCCTGGGGCTTTATTGTTGTTTAGTTGTCTTACGCTTTCTTCCACCTCTTTAAGCGATGGTTCATCTACTTTTGGTTGCACATGTTGGAAAATTAATTTATTTTCATCTTCTGCTCCTTCTTCTTCGTCAGGTCTTTTATCAGCATTCAGTAGTTGCTCAAAATATTGTTTTCATATGTTAAGAACATTTTTTCTGTCGCAATTCAGGTTTTCATTTTTATCTTTGATGCTGTCTGTTTTTGGGATGTATCCCGTCTTAAAAAATTCCCTTGCGTTGTTATGAGTACTGTCCTCCTCTGCTTTTCTCAGTTGGTCTGTGATATATTTACGTTTCTTCGTTCTTAGTTTTCTAACTACCTGTTTGTTGAGTTCTTTGTATTCCTCCCTATTTTCATTACAGTTGTTTTTGAGAACATCATTTTTCGTTTTCTTCCTCAACTCTATTAAATCTTCACAACTGTTGGTGAACCAAAGTTTGTTCTTCTGTTTCCTTTGTATTGGTTTTAGTTCTTCCTTCGAAACTTGTGTAATAATTTCTTTAATTTTCCCCCAATACTCGTTAACATCATTAATTTCAACAGTCAGTTCTTTTAGTACCTGAAATCTGTTTGTTAGTTTAAGTTCCACCTTCTTTTGATTTTCTATGTTTTTCAATTTAGATGTGTCCCACCGTACTTCCACTCTATATTATTCTCGTTTTTCCCATTTCAGTTTTTGTCTTATCTTAACGAGTACTAAGTTATGGTCAGTCCCACATTCAGCACCTCTTAGGCTTCTCACATCATATATTTGTGTTTTATGTCTCTTGCCTATTAACACATGATCAATTTGGTTTCTCGTTCTTCCATCAGGCGATACCCATGTTTCTTTGTGTATGTTTTTATGTGGGAATGAGGTGCTGCTAATGTAGAGATTGTTTGCACATGCGAGACTGAGAAGTCTTATTCCATTGTCATTGGACGTGTCATGTAGACTCTTTTCCTGCATAATCTCCAAATATCTTCCTTTCCGACTTTAGCATTGGCATCACCCAATGTAATTTTTGGTAATGTATCATAATTAGGGATGTCATATATCATTTCTTCTAATTGTCCATAAAATTCATCTTTGGTTTCATCTTCTTTATCCTCCGTTGGAGCATACATATTTATCACAGTCATGTTCTTAAATCTACATCTTAGTCTAATCAGGCACAGCCTTTCATTCACAGCCTCAAATTTATTTAGAGCTTCCAACAGAGGTTTTTTAATAGCAAATCCAGTTCCTGCTTGGTGTATTCCATCATCTCTTCCGCTCTAGTATATAGAATATTTTCCAGAGTTGATTATACCACTAAAGGGCCATCTTGTTTCTTGGAGAGCCACTATGTCCAAGTTGTATCTTTCTAGTTCATTGTATAGAATATTGACTGCTCCTGGAATAGCAAGGGAGCGAATGTTCCAAGTTCCAAATCTTAAGTCCGTTGAGCGAATCCTATGTCGTTTTCCATTTAATCCGGTCCTTTCCGAGGCATTTTGTTGACGGTTTGTAACCAGAAGATTTTTATAAGGTAAGGGGGTTAGCCCTATGCTCAACCCCCAATATGAATGGAGGACCGCACCTACTTATGTTCAGCGGGTCCAATGGACCTAACCGGGAGAAATGCTATGCTTATCTCCCGACCTCTCCCCTATCCGCCGTCCCTTCACCCAGGGGACGCTCTGTATACGCCAAAGTAGGATGGCGCACGGATCTTTAGATCTACAACTAGTAAAATATGGTGTCCCACAGGGATCAATATTAGGCCCTCTGCTCTTTTTAATCTATCTGAAATATATAAATAGTGTACTGACCTATAAAAACAACAATCAACTTTCTGTACGCTGATGATTCAAATCTAAAAATAACGTCTAACACATTAGAACAAATGGAAGTACAATCTTTTGTGGAACTGGCAAATATTAACGATTACTTAAACAATCATAATTTGTTACTAAACACTAACTTAATTAAATTCAAAACAGCCAAAAAAAAAAAAAAAAAAAAAAAAAAATCTGAAAATCCAATCATTATGTCTGGATCATAGGTGATTGAGGAGAAGAAAAGCATGTGCTTTCTTGGTCTCACAGTTGATCATAATTTAAATTGGGATAGGCATGTAGATAGGTCTTAAAAAAAAATTAATTCTGTGATCGATGCACTTAAAAAAAGTCGTTCTATTGTGGAGTGGTAACATTAAGGCATATTTATTTTGCCTATATCCACTCTCACATCAGCTTTGGCCTATGTGTTTTTGGAGCTATTAAGAAAATAAATTTGAACAGAATCTTAAAACAACAAAAAAGGGCCATAATAATTATACTCAAACTAAAATATGATGAATCAGCCAAAGAACACTTTGCAAATCTCAAAATACTCACAGATTATGGACAATACATTTTTGACTGTATATTAATTTTCAAAAATGAGGCAATAAATTCAAAATCCCTTTTATCTCATAAATACAATACAAGATATAAGAGTGAAATAATGTCAGGTCAACACAGATTATAATTTTACGAAAAAACCAACGTATTTAAGTCAACAATTTTAAAAATATTTGCCTGATAATATCAAGATTCAAGTATGAAAATAATATTGAAAAATTAATTTATAATGAATAAACCACTTTATTCATTGAAAGAGTTTTTCTACCTCTGTTCACAACCTAATTCTAAACATATATGGACACTTGTTTTAAAATAGTTGTTAGGTATTTTTATTAAGAGTTGACACTATTTATATGTACCTATGTGCATGATATTAATAAAGAATTTTTTATTTGATTACGGGAGTCCCTCTGGTCTGAGGATGGTAAAATGGTTACCAAAATTGATAACTATACAATTTGTTGCATCTTGTACTTGAAGAGTATTTTGATAGGCAACCATAATAAGCAAGGTGGTCTAACATTTAGGAAATGTGAGGAACAATCATAAATAGCAGTTTAAAATGATTTAGTTTCAAAACAAACTAGCTTTCTGCCCTATGCTTCATGGTTGTACAAATGCTTGCCCTTTGGCCTAGCAAGGGAACTCTGTCTGTAGCCTCGCTTAAGGAAGCATAGCTTATGGTCATAAAGAGGACTCATCAATTCTCAGTCTAAATAACATTATTTCAGTAAAAGATAAACAAATGATAAGAGTAATCAGCATTTTAAGAGTATAAGTAAATCAGTTGCCATTAACAGTTCACAAATTATGGTTGTTGAACAATGTTCATGTATGGAATGTTGTAGCAAGAAAGTATATTGTTTTGAATAAACATTCATGCAATTGATATTATTAAAGAAATCTTTGAAAATAACATATTTGATAGATTAAGTGCTTTTTAATTAGTAAAATATAACATGTTTTATCAGTGATTTTCATTTTCAGGTCTTGGAATGAATCCGAACCTAAGGACTGCTAAGTATTTTCCTGTTGTTTCAAGACAATGGACTTCAATAGCCCAGTTCAAAGAGACAATTTTAAAAGGGGCAGAGGAAAACTTGAGGACACAGCATGATTCTCAGGTAGATCATGGATTTAATTTAGTTTTTTTTTTTTAATTTGTATTACTCAAAATACTTTTGTGACAAATGTGTTATTATCTGTAGTTCAATGCACGTTCATGATTCATGAGTTTGAATATGATTTTAATGTACATTTTTAATACAGCTTTAAGGCATGCTGGTTGAGAGGGTGAGTAAAACATTAACATCGACGGCTTTGACTGGTTAGTTACTGATACAGGCTCAATCTAATCAAAAAGGTGGAAATTTTAGTTAAGTGTCTTATCAAACAGTTATCATTGGGCAATGTATACAGTTTATGATTTGACTTTTAATAATATGAAATTTAATCTAATTGCCGAATACAGAACCTTTGATGTTGACTTATTTGTAGATTTTGTGCTGTCCCTCCTGCACTGGCCCCTCTTCTCTCGGCTAATATGATTCATTTATGCTTGCTGTTGCTACCGCCTCAAAACTGTTGTAGAAGTTTCATTTATAATTTCTCCATTTATTCATTTTTTATAGTCTTTCAGTGACACATACAATAATCATTCCATTTTCAAAATTAAAACACTACTTTTTTAAAATAAAACAATCGAAATTATGATATCGAATGCATTCCTATTTTTAACAGCAACTAAGCATACGTACAGGCAAGTATGTACCTATGTCTGCTGATTCCTTGGACCATAATTTAATATTTATCAGCTTTAAAATTTGAGATTAATTTATTTATATTACTCATTTATCATACTTTAACAATCATTCATGTTCTTTCTTCGTAAATTGTAGCTGATATAATTTATTTAGAATACAATTCATTCATTTATTTCCAACTGATCTTGAAAACCATTATGACTATTTTCATAATAATATATCTTGTATATTTTTAGATGCCATAAACTTGCAGGTACTGTAAACTGATCTAATTTACTTACAGTTACTTAAATAATTCTTTAGAGGGCAATGGACTTTTACAAGTAATTGACAAGTCTACTAGAGTTACAGAAAACACTAGTTTTATATGGACCATGTTTTTATGTGTTTTACTGATGTTAGTAAAGTAAAGGGTATTGTGTTAAAAGCCAAGAATAAAATAACATTACAGTACTGGCCTGTCTGTAATAGTAGATAACTCATCTGATAAGAACTCTTCTACATTCACCGATTTGACCTTGAATTGGTGAATGTGCATAATCATAGAGACTATGCATTACTAACTATACATAGAATATGTATACATAAAAAACATACGCTATACTAACTGCAACTGGGTCTCGATATTACATTGTAATGATGTGGTCATATGCGCTCTGAAACGAGACATGATCATTCAAAATTCAAAAAAAGACCTAACACTTAAAACTACTAGACTAAACAAATTAAAACTTGATTTCCTCTGAATTATTTTTTTTATCTAACCCTTTCCACTCGTATGTTGGACACTGTCTGACATCGTAATTTAGCCGTTCCACTCGTATGTCGGACGGCGTCCGACACAGTAGTAACGCAAATTTTATTTGATTGTTTGGTTATCGATGTTCCCAATTCATGCTGCTATCATGTGGAAACTATATGAATTACAATCGGTCTTCATGGGAAGTGGAATGTCACGTGATGTTATTGTTATTCTTTCTTGTTTATTCTAACCTTCAGTTCGATGTTTCGTTAGTTGACACTTGACATTAGTAAGACTGAACCGCTTCTTACTACCGAAAATACGACATAATATTACGAGCTGAGGGGGCAAACAGGTACAAAAATAATTGAGTGAAAAGGGTTAAACTTCACTCGCCAGTTGACATGGGCCTACAGGCTTGTGCGTCAACTTTATTCAACGATTGAAGTACCGACCGTTGGCTCAGTGGGGATTCGAGCCTTGTACCTTGCCCTCCGCAGTCTGAAGCCTTATCCACGGAGCCACCACGCAGGTAATTAATTAAATCTATTAGAGTGAGTTACAAATTGAGCAAAGCTTTAAAAAGACAACGGTTTAACCCTCGAACTGATAGTTGATTTTTCTCAGATGGCAGGCCATTTTAGCATAATGTGCAGGAATTTGTTATAAAATTTATAACAAAAATAGTTATGTACTATAAACCTGCTGATATTTGTTTAAATTTATTTTTATAAATTTATAGGTTATAAAATAATATATGAAATTTTTTTTTCATAGTATAAAATATATGTGTAAATTTGCTGTCAAAAATCATGAAAAGGGGGTACTGCTTGTTAACATATTGGGATTATAAAATAAACTGTCTAAAATAGCTAAAATATTTTAAATTTTATCTAGTTTCAGGATATATATATATATATATATATATATATATATAAAGATTGTTTCACAGTAGTTTGGGCCCAGCTTGCCTCTTTTCGCAGCTGTTTGGGCCCAAGCCTGACGCCACAAGGTGAGGCCAAACGGCTGGGTTTTCATAGATGTTCGCAGTAGATTGAGCTCACCATTGGTTTGAGCCCACTGAGCCTAAACTCATGGTCATCACTTTGGGCCCATCTTATGGCGTCAGTAGTTGAGAGCAGTGATGTTATTCTCACAGACCTTTGGACTCAGTACCATCCAGCACTTTGGCCTCACCATCTGGCATTAGTGTATGAGTCGTATGATGTTATTTATAACCAGTACCTTCCATCACGTTAGTTTCACTATGTGGTCGTAATATGTGGGTTGCATGATATTAATTATAACTCATAGACTTCAATGTATAGTACCATCCATCATCACTTTGACATGTTGGACATGTATACGCATACATGTTCAGTAGTACCGGACCCACCCGTCTACTCATACACGTACAGTAGTAGTGGACCCTCCCATCTACTCATACACGTACAGTAGTAGTGGACCCTCCAGTCTACTCATACACGTACAGTAGTAGTGGACCCATCCGTCTACGCATGGCAGTGGACTCATTTGTCGTCCCAAACAAATATACAGTGGAAGTGGGCTTACACATCCATTATACACGTACAGCGTTAGTGGACTCACCCATCGACCAAAAGACATGTGCAGTGAAAGTGGACCTACTCGTATATCATGCACGTACAATGGTAGCAGACTCACTTGTCGACCCAAACACATGTACAGTGGTAATGTGCGCTCCCATCTACTCAAATACGTACATTGGTAGTTGACCCTACCCACTCATACACATGTACAGTGGTTTTGGGGCATTCTCTCTATTTATACATGTACAGTAGTAATTTACCCTGCCCACTCATACACGTAAACTGTTAGTGGACCCTCCCATCAACTCATGTACAGTAGTAGATGACCCTGCCCCCTCAAACGCCTACAGTGGTAGTTCACCCTGCCCACTCGTAAACGTACAGTGGTAGTGGACTCACCCGTCCAGCTAAAGAAATATATAGTAGTAGTGAACTTACTTGTCGACAAAAACACATGTATAATGGAAGTGGGCCTACTTGTATATCATACACATACATTGGTAGTGGTCCCACAAGGCGACCCAAACATATGTATAGTGGAAGTGGGCCTACTTTTACATCATAAACATACATTGGTAGTGGTTCATCCGTCGACCCAAACATATGTATAGTTGAAGTAGTCCTACTTGTATAATATACACGTACATTAGTAGTGGTTTCACCCGGGGACCCACATATGTATAGTGGAAGTGGTTCGACTCGTATTAAATACACCTACATTGGTAGTGGTCTCAACCGGTGACTAAAACATATGTATAGTTGAAGTGGGCCTACTTGTATAAATTACACCTACATTGGTAGTGGTCCCACCCGGTGACCCAAACATATCTATAGTGGAAGTGTGCCTACTTGTATAACATACACCTACATTGGTAGTGTACACACCCGTCGATCCAAACATATGTATAGTGGAAGTGGGCCTACTTGTATATCATAAACATACATTGGTAGTGGACTCATCCGGCGACCCAAACATATGTATAGTGGAAGTGGCCTAGTTGTATAACATACACCCACATTGGTAGTGTACTCACCCGTCGACCGAAACATATGTATAGTGGAAGTGGGCCTACTTGTATATCATACACATACATTGGTAGTGGAATCACCCGGCGACCCACACATATGTATAGTGGAAGTGGCCTAGTTGTATAACATACACCCACATTGGTAGTGTACTCACCCGTCGACCGAAACATATGTATAGTGGAAGTGGGCCTACTTGTATATCATACACATACATTGGTAGTGGAATCACCCGGCGACCCACACATATGTATAGTGGAAGTAGACATACTTATATATCATACACATACATTGATGGTAGACTCACCCGGCGACACAAACATATGCACAGTGGAAGTGGGCCTACTTTTATATAATAATAATAATAATAATATTTTTATCTGCCGTAAGGATGGTTACATCATTGACAATGTCATTAAACAGTAATAATACCTAGTCAATGTAGCCTAAAATGATCTAAAAAGAAATCACAATAATTTTCAGTCACAGTATAACAATGAAATTACAAAACATGTGACACACTGTTTACATTGAACTTGACATAATTAAGTTTGTTAAATAATAAAAGTTAAATATACCACTATATTACAACCCTCAAAACACTATTAAATCCATTGAGAGAAAATCATTAAAACTATAAAATGGATTATTTTATATAGAGAGGTTTTTGTATAGAGCCAGGTATACAATTTCCTTTTATACTGCTTTTCTGGATATACTTTCATAAGGTGGCTCAGGGTATTGTACACCTTTAGGGATAACACACTATGACTGTTCTGAGTTTTGCTTAACCTATTGTGACCTATCACTACATTGTTTTTGTTGCGAGTATTGTAGTTATGAATATTATAATTAAATGTTAATTTATTTACATCTTTGAGGACATAAACAGCTAAGTCGACTATGTATAAACTTACTACAGTCTGTATTTCTAGTTCTTATTGATTTACAGTGATCGAGAGGACCCAGATCAGCCATTATTCTAACAGTTTTTTTTTGGAGTAAAAGGATTTCATCAACTCGACAGCAGTTTCCCCAAAGGACGAGACCATATTTAATTACAGATTGAAAATATGCAAAGTACCCTGTCCTAACATAATTCTTTTGTACATGAAGTTTTAGTCGATTGAGAAGGTATAAGACCCTAGAGAGTCTGGTGGATATATAATCAATATGTTTCCCCCAATTCAAGTTATTATCAATTATATCCCCAAAAATTTAACAAATGGAAGTGATTCATCTTCCAAATTATGCGTGTTAGTGGGTCTAAAACTGAAAAGAATTGACTGTGTTTTATTTTCATTTAACAGAAAACCATTGGCTTTAAACCAGGCACTGGCTTCTTCTAAGGTGTTATTTACCAAAAGTTGAAGTTCATCTAAATTAGTATTGACATTTAAAGAGGTTGTGTCGTCTGCATAAAGTATTGTGGAAGCATTAATTGAGAATGGGAGGTCATTGATACAGATCAAAAACAATAATGGACCAAGTATTGAGCCTTGCGGAACTCCATACTTATTTTGAATCTCCTGTGAGCACGCACCATCAATACACACAACTTGCCGGCGATTTTTAAGGTATTATTGGAAAAACTCTAAAGAAGGACCACTGAATCCATAGTAATTTAGTTTTAATAAAAGGTCATCATGATTAACGGAGTCGAAAGCCTTGCTCAGGTCACACAGAGTGGCCTGAGCATATGACTTGCTTTCAAAGGCTGCAAGTATTTCTCTAATCAACTCATCTATAGCGTCAGAGGTCGATTTACCCCTTCTAAAACCATATTGAGATATATTAAAAAAATTATTAACTTCTAGAAAACTGCTGACTTGGTCATAGACCAATATTTCAATAATTTTTTGACAGTGTAGGAATAATCGAGATTGGACGATAACTCTCAGGTTGGTTTTTGGGCCCTTTTTGAAGATAGGACAAATCCGGGAGATTTTAAGCTGATCTGGAAACAAATCTTCATTCAAGCAACTGTTAATACAAGTTGCAAGAGGAATGGCTATGCTTGAGATTATAAACTTCAAAATGTTATTTGATATGTTAAATACATCATAACTATTAGAACTACTCAATCTCTTAGCTGCATTCAGGATGTCATTAGGTGTTATAAGATTAAAATTGAAAGCTACATGAGTAATTAGATTTCTCTTCAGTAAATCATTAGAAGAGTTACTTGGCTTGCTTACATTTTTCTTAATCTGTTCGATAGAGTTCACAAAATGGTTATTAAAAATGTCTGGTGCTATATAATGCTTAATTTCATTTTTGGAGATATGGTTGTTGTCCCTTATAATATTCCAGGCAGCTTTACACCTGTTCTTACTCTTTTCAATACAGTTGGCATTGTATAATAATTTACCTTTTCTAATCGATTTCTTGTAGAACTTAGTAAGATCACGAACTGTTTGTCGCAATGCAATGTCATCAGTAGCCCTGGTCAAGCTACTAAGAAAAACTAGCCTATCCTTCAACCTAGCTAAGTCGCTTGAATACCATTCAATCTTACGCACTTTATCAGTGGATTTGTTCAAGTTAATTTTTTTCGCTTTTTTTCGTAATTTATATGATTAATTAAAATACTAAAAAATGAATCAAACAAGTTCTCAGCATTTTCGCTTTGATTAGAACTAAGCAGTTTGGACCAGTCATAAGATGACAACCTACAAAATAAGTGTTGTAAACTTTCTTCAGGTATAGTACATTTCATATAAAAATCAGGTCTATATTTACTTCTGTAAGAAGTAACTTTAGGGCTATTAATTTCAACGATAACACAATCATGGTCTGAGAAGGGAAAACTAGAAACGTTTACAGAAGAAATTTTTTTCTAGTGGACAATTAACAAAGACATTGTCCAAACAGTTCTGTCCCCTAGTAGGAACTTTATTCAAACAGTAGCAATTAAATTGTCTTAGAATATTAAGGAAGACTTTGACTGATTTTTTTATTGGTGGTAATATCAAAGCTTTTATTTAAATCACCTCCAACAACAACCGTGTAGTTTGGCCAATGTTGTGTTACATAGGTTAAACATTTCTCAAGAGTGTTTAAGAAAATTTCAGCGTTTCCTGCGGTCGAGTGATACAAGGAGACTATGATTCTAAAATCGTCTATAAATGCTGCTGAAGCCTCGAAAATGAATCTCCTGACAAAAGTTACTGATATCATAGGGCCTTGCCTGTAGCACATTATTAACTAAAACCAGGGATATGATAAGTTCGACTAAAAGAACTAATATGGCTAAAAACACTAAGAAAAGAATATAGAACCTCATTGGCATTCAGCCAGAGTTCAGAGATGCAAATGATATAAACATTTAAATGATTTACTAAAAAACTTTCTAGCAAAAGTGACTTGTCTTTCAAACATATCATAAACATACATTGGAAGTGGTCTCACATGGCGACCCAAACATATGTATAGTGAAAGTGGGCCTTCTTGTATATCATACATTTACAACGGTAGTGGTATCTACCGGCGACCCAAACATATGTACAGTGGAAGTGGGCCTTCTTGTATAACATACACCTACATTAGTAGTTAAATCAGCTGGTGACCCAAATATATGTATAGTGGTAGTGGGTGTACATGTACATCATACACATACATTGTAGTGGTCTCACCCGGCAACCCAAACATATGTATAATGGAAAGTGGGCCTACTTGTATATAATACACATACATTAGTAGTTGTCTCGCAAGGTGACCCGAACCTATGTATAGTGGAAGTGGGCCTACTTGTACATCATACACCTACATTGGTAATGTACTCACCTGTCGACCCTAACAAATGTAAAGTGGAAGTGGGCCTACTTGTATATCATAAACATACATTGGTAGTGGACTCGTCCGGCGAAACAAACATATGTTTAGTGGAAGTAGATATAAAGTTAAAAGTTAAAGTTAAAAGTCTTTTTAACTTTAGATATACTTATATATCATACACATACATTGATAGTAGACTCACTCTGCAACACAAACATATGTATAGTGGAAGTGGGCCTACTTATATATCATACACATACATTGGTAGTGGTCCCACAAGGCGACACAAACATATGTAAAGTGGAAGTGGGCCTACTTGTATATCATAAACATACATTGGTAGTGGACTCATCCGGCGAAACAAACATATGTATAGTGGAAGTGGACCTACTTGTATATCATACACATACATTGGTAGTGAAATCAGCCGGCGAAACAAACATATGTATAGTGGAAGTGGGCCTACTTGTATATCATAAACTTACATTGATAGTAGACTCAACCGGCGACACAAACATATGTATAGTGGAAGTGGACCTACTTGTATATCATACACATACATTGGTAGTGAAATCAGCCGGCGAAACAAACATATGTATAGTGGCAGTAGACATACTTATATATCATACATATACATTGATGGTAGACTCACCCGGCGACACAAACATATGTATAGTGGAAGTGGGCCTACTTTTATATCATACACATACATTATTAGTAGACTCAACCGGCAACACAAACATATGTATAGTGGAAGTGGACCTACTTGTATATCATACACATACATTGGTAGTGAAATCACCCGACGAAACAAACATATGTATAGTGGCAGTAGACATACTTATATATCATACACATACATTGATGGTAGACTCATCCGGCGACCTAAACATATGTATACTTGAAGTGGGCCTACTTGTATAACATACACCTACATTCGTAGTGGTCTCATCTGGTGACCTAAACATATGTATAGTGGAAGTGGGCCTACTTGTATAACATACACTTACACTGGTAGTGGTCTCACCTGGTGACCTAAACATATGTATAGTGGAAGTGGGCCTACTTGTATAACATACACCTACACTGGTAGTGGTCTCACCTGGTGACCTAAACATATGTATAGTGGAAGTGGGCCTACTTGTAAAACATACACCTACACTGGTAGTGGTCTCACCTGGTGATCTAAACATATGTATAGTGGAAGTGGGCCTACTTGTATAACATACACCTACACTGGTAGTGGTCTCACCTGGTGACCTAAACATATGTATACTTGAAGTGGGCCTACTTGTATAACATACACCTACACTGGTAGTGGTCTCACCTAGTGACCTAAACATATGTATAGTGGAAGTGGGCCTACTTGTATAACATACACCTACACTGGTAGTGGTCTCACCTGGTTACCTAAACATATGTATACCTGAAGTGGGCCTACTTGTATAACATACACCTATACTGGTAGTGGTCTCACCTGGTTACCTAAACATATGTATACTTGAAGTGGGCCTACTTGTATATTATACACCTACACTGGTAGTGGTCTCACCTGGTGACCTAAACATATGTATACTTAAGTGGGCCTACTTGTATAACATACACCTTCACTGGTAGTGGTCTCAGCCGGTGACCTAAACATATGTATAGTAGAAGTGGGCCTACTTGTATAACATACACCTACACTGGTAGTGGTCTCACCTGGTTACCTAAACATATGTATAGTAGAAGTGGGCCTACTTGTATAACATACACCTACATTGGTAGTAGTCTCACCCGGCGACCCAAACATATGTATAGTGGTAGTTGGCCTTTTTGTATATCATACACATACATTCGTAGTGGTCTCAGTCGGTAACCCAAACAAATGTATTGTGGAAATGGGCCTACTTGAATAACATACACCTACATTCGTAGTGGTCTCAGCCGTTGACCCAAACATATGTATAGGGGAAGGGGGTCTACTTTTATATCTTACACCTACATTCGTAGTGGTCTCAGCTGTTGACCCAAACATATGTATAGGGGAAGGGGGTATACTTGTATATCATACATCTACATTCGTATTGGTCTCATCCGGTGACCTAAACATATGTATACTTGAAGTGGGCCTACTTGTATAACATACACCTACACTGGTAGTGGTCTCACCTGGTGACCTAAACATATGTATAGTGGAAGGGGGTATACTTGTATAACATACACCTACACTGGTAGTGGTCTCACCTGGTGACCTAAACATATGTATAGTAGAAGTGGGCCCTACTTGTATAACATACACCTACACTGGTAGTGGTCTCAAACATATGTATAGTAGAAGTGGGCCTACTTGTATAACATACACCTACACTGGTAGGGGTCTAACCTGGTGACCTAAACATATGTATAGTGGAAGGGGGTCTACTTGTATAACAAACACCTACACTGGTAGTGGTCTCAGCCGGTGACCTAAACATATGTATAGTAGAAGTGGGCCTACTTGTATAACATACACCTACACTGGTAGTGGTCTCACCTGGTGACCTAAACATATGTATAGTGGAAGGGGGTCTACTTGTATAACATACACCTTCACTGGTAGTGGTCTCAGCCGGTGACCTAAACATATGTATAGTAGAAGTGGGCCTACTTGTATAACATACACCTACACTGGTAGTGGTCTCACCTGGTTACCTAAACATATGTATAGTAGAAGTGGGCCTACTTGTATAACATACATCTACATTGGTAGTAGTCTCACCCGGCGACCCAAACATATGTATAGTGGTAGTGGGCCTTTTTGTATATCATACACATAAATTCGTAGTGGTCTCAGTCGGTAACCCAAACAAATGTATTGTGGAAATGGGCCTACTTGAATAACATATACCTACATTCGTAGTGGTCTCAGCCGTTGACCCAAACATATGTATAGGGGAAGGGGGTCTACTTTTATATCTTACACCTACATTCGTAGTGGTCTCAGCTGTTGACCCAAACATATGTATAGGGGAAGGGGGTCTACTTGTATATCATACACCTACATTCGTAGTGGTCTCATCCGGTGACCTAAACATATGTATACTTGAAGTGGGCCTACTTGTATAACATACACCTACACTGGTAGTGGTCTCACCTGGTGACCTAAACATATGTATAGTAGAAGTGGGCCTATTTGTATAACATACACCTACATTGGTAGTGGTCTCACCCGGCGACCCAAACATATGTATAGTGGTAGTGGGCCTTTTTGTATATCTTACACCTACATTCGTACTGGTCTCAGCCGGTGACCCAAACAAATGTATTGTGGAAGTGGGCCTACTTGTATAACATACACCTACATTCGTAGTAGTCTCAGCCGGTGACCCAAACATATGTATAGGGGAAGGGTGTCTACTTGTGTAACATACACCTACATTCGTAGTGGTCTCAGCCGGTGATTCAAACATATTTATAGGGGAAGTGGGCCTACTTGTATAACATACACCTATATTCGTAGTGGTCTCAGCCATTGACCCAAACATATGTATAGGGGAAGGGGGTCTACTTGTATAACATACACCTACATTCGTAGTGGTCTCAGCCGGTGACCCAAATATATGTATAGGGGAAGTTGGCCTACTTGTATAACATACACCTACATTCGTAGTGGTCTCAGCCGGTGACCCAAACATATGTATAGTGGAAGGGGGTCTACTTGTATAACATATACTTACATTCGTAGTGGTCTCAGCTGGTGACCCAAACATATGTATAGTGGAAGGGGATCTACTTGTATAACATACACCTACATTTGTAGTGGTCTCAGCCGGTGACCCAAACATATGTATAGTGGATAGGGGCCTACTTGTATAACATACACTTACATTCGTAGTGGTCTCAGCCAGTGACCCAAACATATGTATAATGGAAAGGGTTCTACTTGTATAACATACACCTACATTTGTAGTGGTCTCAGCCGGTGACCCAAACATATGTATAGTGGAAGGGGGTCTACTTGTATAACATACACTTACATTCGTAGTGGCCTCAGCCGGTGACCCAAACATATATATAATGGAAGGGGGTCTACTTGTATAACATACACCTACATTCGTAGTGTTCTCAGCCTGTGACCCAAACATATGTATAGTGGAAGGTGGTCTACTTGTATAACATACACCTACATCCGTAGTGGTCTCAGCCGGTGACCCAAACATATGTATAGTGGAAGGGGGTCTACTTGTATAACATACACCTACATTCGTAGTCGTCTCAGCCGGTGACCCAAACATATGTATAGGGGAAGGGGGTCTACTTGTATATCATACACATATTTTGGTAGTGGTCTCACCCGGCAACAAACATATGCATATTGCAAGTCGGCCTACTTGTATCTCATACACCTACATTTTTAGTGGTCTCACCCGGGGACCTAAACACATGTATAGTGGAAGTGAGCCTACTTGTATATCATACTCATACATTGGTAGTGATCTCACCCGGCGACCCAATTATATGTATAGGGGTAGTGGGCCTATTTTTATATCATACATATACAGTGGTAGTGTTCTCACCCCTCCAACTAAAGAAATGTACATTATTAGTGTACTCACCCGTCAACCCAAACACATGTACAGTGGACGTTTGCCTACTTGTATACTATACACATATATTGGTATTGGAATCACCCATAGACCCGTACAATTGTAAAGTGGAAGTGGGCCTACTTGTATATTATTCACATACATTGGTAGTGGTTTCACGTGTAGACCCATACATATGTATAGTGGAATTGGGCCTACTTGTATATCATACACATACATTGGTAGTGGTCTCATATGTAGACCCATACAGAAGGTACAGTGGAAGTGGGCCGACACTTCCGATGTTCCTATTTCAGATTTTTTATATTCTAACTCTGACTATCATTTTTAGGGCACACCTTGTATTTTAAAAGCGACAAAAACAATTTCGGGAAGTTCGCCATATGAGATTTATTCGATTTACAGTTTATAATAAAGAATTCTGAAAGAACGTCTAACATTGAAAATGTTTTGATCGTTGTTAGTTGCGGTTATTAATATTTTTTAATTACTTTTTAATATATGTATAATATCTGTAAATATATAATTGTTTGTAAATAGACGGTACATGGAACGACAGTTTTAAGTGTCAATTACAAAGGACTGGACTAAAGATAACTTTTAGTTTTAAGAAAATTTATTTTGTTTCAAACTCTGGCCACATTACTAGAACCGTGGCCAGTGATATTTCCTTTTATTATTGTGAAATGTAAATTGTGATGTACAGGAAATAAATTTCATTATTTCATATAGTATAGCTCTATTTTAACCGGATCAATTACAGGAGATACTGCACGGGTTGTCTGAAACACCCTGAATTTTGTAAATATTTAGTTAAAATAACAATAATCTGTAATATCTGCAGAATAATAGTTAAATTGGCATAATTTAGTTCTTTTTCAGAAAGTTTGATTGCGTATAACAGTTCCATAGCTAACCAAAGTAGTTATTTAATCAATCAGATATCTCTTAACAATTTTAGTTTCTTTGTCAGAGAGCAAAACTATGTTTTGACGCAAGTAGTAAAAACCTTCAGGATGGACGAATTTACATTTTGAATGCATAGTTTTATAAATGTTTAGATTCTGTGAAACTTTCAAATTTAAAGCGTTTACTATATATTATAATCTTAATATATAAAATACAAAAACAATGTACTCATTCTACATGAAATATCCTAAACCATTGAACAGATGTTTATGGAAATTGAAGGGAAGTTAGCATTTGTATCAAAGCGATCCAGTAATCAATGATTGCTTGAAATTCCATTCCTAAGGAGTATAAATAGCCACTCAACGTTTCCTTTTTTTCATAAAAGCAACATTGTATAAAACAATTAATTTAAAACAGCTGATATATTAAACATAAATGTGACCCAGAAGCTTATCTAATTTGGGTTTTATTGCGAAATTGTTAAGGTTATTTCTACTAACTCTGGCTTGATTGAACTACTTGCGTGCTCCTAAAGTAAACTTGTAGGGTTTTCAACAGATTAAAACTATTTTATTTACGAGAACGGCAGCAGGCTAAGTGTTTACCTTGATGTAATGATTTAAAGAAACCCACTGAGGGAAGGTTAAGCAAGCGTAGAGAACCAACACGTAGCGAAGCAAGATCTTTCAGCTTGTTTTCTTATAAATGCTGTTTAAAGTATAATATTTAACTAATTTTGCGAAGTAAAATAGTTGTTAGTAATTATAATAAATTTTAGCCTGACCCGATTGTCGTTCTATGTATAACAAAGGACTCATTTTCGAGCGGCTCGTGGAAGGCGCTACCTTGTTTACAAGCGAGCTAAACATATAAACAATCGCAGGCACACATGTGGGCTGGGTGGTCACATCTTTGTCCTCGAGACTATATGGTGCGCTAGACAGCTTTCTTTTAGACTTAGTATTCTTTAGAATATGATTGACACATCCATACTTATACATAAAAATCAATGTTTTACTGAATTGACTGCACAAGCTAGCCAGTCACCCGTGCCCAATTTAGGGACCCATATGTGATCAGTTTGTAGAGCAACCTGTAATCAGCTGTAGACCTGTCAACCTTGAGATGTATCAATTCGGAGGTTTCCCAAATTAGATGAAGAGAAATGCGTGATATTGCGTGGAAAACAACAGAAAACGATGCAAATGTTTATAACAGACACAATATTACGTCATGAGAAACACACACAAAAAAAGATCAGATTACTATAAATTTTTGTGTACTCGACTTTTAAGAACGTGTTATTTGAAAGACAAACTATACTAATTTTTTGTTTAGTATAAACTTAAACAATGTTGGAAATTAATTACTGTACTCCAAGTGTTAGTTTCGTGTTTAAACTTCCAGTAGCGTCACTGTCCGTTCATTTACCGATGACAAATAGCAACGAATAGTGACTGCGTCAGTTGACATCAGGTTTTTTGCGTGAGATGATCTTTGAATGCGTGATACTCACGCATTTTGCGTATGAGTTGCCAGATCTGGCTTGGGTATCAATCGTGATAAACTTGTGTAACATTGGGATTAACAATTCAAATCAAAAATCATATTAATTTTCTTATTTCTTCTTTTTTATAATATAAAAAACATTATAGATAATTTACATAATTAATGAAGTTTACATCAGTAACATAAAATTAACTATTCAAAGTGCAAATGATATCAAATACACTAACAAAATAAGACTAAAATTTGAAGTTCGATTGACAGGAAATAAAGAGCCTACATGGGCAGGTAGCCTGTGCGTAGGCTCTAGTTGTCTTAATAAGTAAAGTAATGAGTTCAAATGCTTACTCAAATGTGACAAATTAGATGGGGAGGAATGCGTGAGATTACGTGAAAACAGAAAAATATTCATAAGGGTCTTAACATAATCATTACTACGTCATGAGTAGCAAAAAAGATATATTTATAAGGAATCCGATTTTTATACAGAGTTGATACCTCAGTTTTAAGAGCATGTTACTTGTAAGAAAAACTAGGACAATTCTTTGTAAAGTATAAACTTAAACAGTGTTATAATTTAATTACTGTACTGTAGCCTATGTGTTAGTTTCGCGTTTAACTTTACCATTATCACCCGCCCAGTAACATCACTGTTCATTTACCGATGACAAATAGCAACGAATAGTGATATTATTGAAGCTTCTCGCGACTCTTTTAAATTGCGTGAGTTTTGAACTTTCTTGCATGAGAAAGTTAGGTGACCTTTGAACGCGTGATTTACACGCATTTTGCGTATGAGTTGCCAGATCTGGCTTGGGTAACAACCGTGATCAATTTGGGAATCTGACAGTGGGATTTTGGGAATAACCATTGTAAGAGTATAAGTGGGTTGGTTGGTAAATTCCTTTGAACCTTTATGTGTAGTAGGGTAGGTGAATAACACTGTATGTGTATAGTTGGGCGGATAAGTCAATACCACTATCCATGCATGGGTGGGCAAGTTGATATTAGATAAGTTATAATATTATTTACCATTGAATTGTGTTATAGGCTAGTAGGACAAAGTCATACAGTGATAAATTTACTGTTTTCAAATCCATTCAGCAATTAATTCCTTCACTACTCCAGACCCAAGTCCTTTACTGCATTGGCAGTTCAAGTGCAAGCTGACACACGGTGGAGAAATTAAAGGAAATGAGACAAGGGTGTGATCGTACAGTGGTAGTGAATCTATTGGTCACCCACCACTGTACACGTACACGTACAGGGTTAAAGGCCCACCCATCCATGTAAAGTGGTCTCATCTAAAGACTCAGGTTTTAGCATTTATATGTATGTTGTGCAGTAGAATATTTAACAGTGTTTTTTCTATTTAAAATACCACACAACTATTCTTTTAAAGATATGACTGATATGGATCTCATGCAAGGTATTTCTACCTGCAAACACACTGAAGCCTGGCACTTTTATTCTAAAAGGTATCCAAATAAAAATATATCAAATGAGTCACCTTTCGTTTAAATCAACACTCGCCTTGGATAAACTAGATCCTTGAAAGCAGCGTAACATGACCTTGGGAGGCCTCAAAGCTAAAGAACACTAGTCTTATGCTGCGTGTTAATCACATGCTATTTTTGAGTATTTTTAGAATTAAAAAAATACCCTATCGCAGCCAGAATGTCCAAGCTCTGTTCCTGTATGATTAACTTGGGTACCATGTATATTGACCCACCTGTACACTAAAATGACTCTCCCACTCTTAAAATAGTACAGTGGTATTGATACAACCACTATTACGCACGTAAATTATCGCCCAGCCACCCAACACGTACAATTATTATATTGACCTACCTACCCAACCATTTACTCAGTACATTGTTCCATTCACCTGCTCATATACGTATAGTGGAATTGATAGTGGAATTAACCAAACCTCCCACCTACACACATACGTTGGTGCTGATTCACCCACTCTCCAATGCATTCCGTTCCATGGTACTGATTTACCAATAATGATGTTATTATGTAGGTTGGAAGGTCCTCACCACTGCATGTGTATGAGTGGTAGGAGGGTCATCACTCACTGTAAATGTACTGGTGGTTGGGTGGGTGAGACACAGGAAATACAATTGTATGATTATGTGTTGGTAGGTGAGTCGATTCCACGCCACATGTATGGGTGGCTGGGCCAATACCATACGTGTATGGATTGAATGAGTGGGATTACCCACCAAACGTGTGTGGGTAGATAGATGGATCAATAAATACCAAATACCACTGTACGTATATGGGTGGGTGGGCCAAAATCAACGTACATGTTAGGTAGGCTGGTAGGTAAATACCATCATTACGTGTAAGGGTATGTGGGTGGGTCAATACAACCACACGTGAACAGAGGGTGGGTGGGTTAATATCACCATACATGTATGGGAAGTTGAGTGGGTGACCATCTATATAATAGAAGCACAGGAGAGGTTGTACGGTCTCACTTTGGTAGAGTGTTTGGTGAGAATCTTAGTACAGGGTCAGGAATTACCTTCTTAACGGTAAATGATACCTTTCTCGCGGATCATGAAGTATATTTCAACATGTTACAAGCCTTACTAATTTTCAGAGGTCTGTGATAGGTGGCGATGATCTCACTACACGTGGCTGGACGAGCGCGGGAAAGCAAGGCCACTTCCTTATCATATCATTGATGCGTCTACAGTTGCAAATACGTGACAGAATGTTCGCTGGCCACATCTGCCACAGAGTCAGCTGATAACGAGTACCATTCTTATGAATCCAATTATTTGGTTTTCTTTATATGTCAACTAAATGATTAGCCTTAAATTAAAATTTTTTTAGGTTCATTTCAAATGTGATTATTACATTAAATAAACTTAATAAGTTAGATATTGTTTTCCACTATTTTTTACTACATAATAGCTTTTTTAGTCGATAAGAAATTTACTTTTCACATGTACAGCCCTGTATTTAAAGAGAAATAAATAAATAATAATATTACATACAGGAGATATCTTGCAAGGCGTCTTCATAATTGCTATAGGCATGATCCTATCATGATAAATTAACTGACCATATTAAAAATTAACGCATTACTTCCTGTTGTGTGTGTATATAAATTTTTTGTAATCGTTTTTTACAGCACTTAACAATCAGGAATCAATAACAATCAATAGTTTTAAAATTATTTCAGTAATTGGTGGAAGATTGATAGTATGCTAATTTCATAGTCATTCATTATGAAAAACCTTTAAAATGTTGGACATGTATTAACTTATACAAGTCTTTAAAATTTGTTATCAGTGTTTTATGTTTGAAACTCACAAGCTATTATTTTTTATTTGTATATTAGTAGAATTATCAATGTACTAACAAGACTAATTTTCATTTTATGTTATTTTGAGCAACGAATTGCAATAGAACTCTTTTACTCTCCAGGCAATTCCCCCAATTGAATAATAGAATGGCCAATATACAGGAAGCCTAAGAAATATAAAAAACAAATAAAACATAAGCCCAATCCTCCAATTTACATACAAAAGGAATAATTATAATACATTACTATTTACAAACAATAATTCATAGTTTAGAAAATATATTTTACATTGGAGAAAACAATTATGCCCACATAGATAAATAGCTGTGTGTGGGCATGAGTCATTTTTGAAGTTATACTTCTTTGCGCCCGTTAGACACTTTGGGATGGGATGTTGGTCGAGAAACCGCGTCACGCTGAAAAGTAAGAACAAATTTTTAAGAACTATCGATTAATCGATTGTTAATCGAAGAAATTTAATCGAAGAAATTACTGATAATGATAATATAGGTGTATAATATAATAATGAAGTCACGTATAATATATTGAAGATAAATATATTGAATAATATTGAAAAATGTCTTATATTTCATTTATATATCCTGTCTGTTTGTGTGCATGAGTGGGTGTATGAGAATGGCCAAAGAAGTATAACTTCCACCGTGTGGTCCGACGCACACCCAATTTTATTTAAGATTATTTTTATGTAAGACAAATGAATGAGAAATAATTGAATTCTTGTTAAATTCGTAATATATACAAGCAAGGATATGTTACAATTTAAATATATGGATCTATCTAGAAATGTTATCATAATTGTGATTTTTTAAAGCGAATAATATAAGCTAATAGAAAAAAATACGGTTACTGTGCAAGAAAATTGGAATAAGTCATAAACAAGAATATAATTAAGGTCAGAGAACTAGGGGGAAAAAATAAAACAGACACGACAAATTTATAGTAGAGCAAATATGTCTGATTAGGTATCATCTTGGTTGAGTGGTCAATATATTATAGAGGCCAGAATGTTAGTTATCAATAACTGGATGTGATAATCAACTCCGATGCACCCTCTCCCAAGGTCAACAACCATGCAGTTACTTTCCTTTTGTACGTTAAGTTTCTGAAATCCATTGAGTTAATTTGGAATATTTCTAAAAAGGTATTACATTATGAAATAAAAGTTGGTTAATGAGTACGCTTTTTAAGTATATCCGTTTGTATGTTAGTGTTTTGAGAATATCAAGTAAAATAATATTGTGGTAGTTGAATGTGAATACTATTAAAGTGTGTTTTAAGAGTATAAATGGAGTAATTTATTATAGCTGGCGAACAATTAATACCTTGAATTCTTCGAGTAAAATGTCTATAAGATAGCTTATATTTTCACCCATTGCGGTTTTATTATCAAATTTTATGACGTTTATTGAACCGAGTATTGATTTGAAAACACCACTCCAAGCTATATTCCCACACAAAAGCAGAGATTGGCAATATGCATTGTATGACAGTTTTATATCTGACGGCACAAGGATGTCTAGCAACTGTCTGAAAACAAATAAGAGTTAATGATCCTTTTTTTAAATATGAAAACGTGAACATTACGTAAGAAGTTTATAATGACTGTGTAAAAGAGTACTTATAAACTTCGTATCATCTACTACATATGTCTCCACAAACATCTGAAAACTCATTTCTTTGTCAGGTTTAGAATGTGTTATAGGAGGAGAATTGAGAACAAGAATTTGTTTTAGTTGGACAACAATCAGACTGATACTGCGTGACTCTGACTACGCGATAAATCGGAAGACTCCTTTAGTTGCCTTATTCATTGGTGATAATGTTATAGTTCCATGTCCCCAGACAACATTTCTTGGGGACAACATATTCTTCCCTAAATATTGACAACAGTTTGAATGTTAATATTCATGTAGATTCTGTTTGTAAAAAAATTTTTTAGGGTATTTGTTCAAATGGAAGATGGACAAGTATACTATTGTAGGCCTATATAGGAAGACAGGGAGGGAGGACTTCATGATAGACGTATACGTTAGGACATAAGGCCTTTTAGTCATATCCAATATACAACTATTCTTAATACCTTACATTCATACAATCTTGTGTATTGGTAATTTTCTTAAAATATTATAGATAAGATTTAACATACAAATTGGTGAATGGTATTTGGTTAAACATGCGAAGTACCATAGTGATTCAGGGGCAAGCGACAAGTATAATGTTTAATCAATGAGGTTTGAGTAGTTCTTTGTACAATGATTCTTAACCACATTTGTCTACAGAATAGGAATATATTTAGCCAACACATCAGCAGTTTGCAACTACGTATTTAACCTAAATCGCATCTTAGTGACCAAAATTGGTTCACATAGTGTAGTTTGCAAATTGAGAAGGATGAAAGACTAACTAGCTTATTTGCCACTTTACTCATTAGTTTATTTGCATTTAAGTTTATTTATGGATCCATCCTGTTATATATCTTAAGTACTTTATAACAGAGACACGTCTTTGTTGTGGATACGACAAGGTTTCTGGAACGATCGCGATTCTTAGTTAAATGAGGTATTAATCTGAACCAATCTTTGAGCATTAATGTAAAGGCCTCCCATATAGCTTTATTAAAATTCCACCTCGGCTAAGAAAAGAATTTAACAACATAAACCTGAGTTTTGTATAAAACAATTGACGGATTTGTTGTGAAGGAGGAAGGGAAAAAACGCTTTTTCTAATTGTTATGGCTCTTCAAAACTATTTACATATACTTTTTGGTGTGGGTCTTAGAAAATTAAGTTAGTTTTCAAGATTAGCTCTACTTGTTTACATAGATCTCCTGTGCTTAACACATTTCAGTAACTATGTATGTAATATTTTACATACAGACGTTAAATGTTACGTAGGTCCACCTACACACATACGGAGGTAATGATCCACCCACCTATCCATACACGTACGGAAGCAACAAACATCTCTGTTCAACACAGACATAATAAAATCAACACAACAGGTATAATCACTAAAGCTCTACCTGATAGGTGGGTAGCATGAGTAGTCTTCCTGTATTATCGTAAACTTAGGGTGGCGGGGCATTAAGATTCGTTCTTGATCGCCCTATGATTGCGGCGCGTGGGTTAACACGCTAAACGTACGGACCCCCAACATACATACACGAACGGGGGTGAACACCCTGCAACCCACACATATACACCACGTAAAGTTGTAATAACACGGCCATCCATACATATAAGTACGTTGATAAATGACCTTCCCGACCACCCATACATATAAGTACGTTGATAAATGACCTTCCCGACCACCCATACACTACAGTGATAATGACCCATCCGACCACCCATACAGTACACGTAAGGTAGTATTGGTCTAACCATCCAAACACGAATGGGGTATAGTGACCATCTCACACACCGAAACACGTACGGTGGTATTGACCCACTGGCCCATCCAAACACGTACGACGCTATTGACGTGCTCAACTACCCAAGCACTATAGTGAAAATGACCTACTCAAACACCCATGCACGTACGGTAGTAGACTAATGGCCTTTCTACTTACTCATACATTAATGGTGATAACGAACCAACCTTCCAGCCACCTTTACAAGTACGGAGGTATAGGCCCACCCACCCATACATATAAGGTGGTATTGACCCATACATACACGCTGTGGTATTAACCCACCCACCTACTTATATACAGTGGTATTGCCTCATTCAACCACCCATACTTGTACTTGTATTATTTAGGGAACCAGATAGAGGGTAGGTGGGTGGGTGGCTCATCACCACCGTACAATAATGGGTGGGTGGGAGGACTATTACCACTGCACCTATATGAATGGGTGTGTCATGGAATGATAGTTCAGGAATTAAGATAGAGCAGTACGTGAAAAACAAATCGAAAATAAAATCATATCCTATAAACGACAAATACATTCATTGGTTAGTAAATATTTAGCGCTTATGTACTGTTGTGCCAAAATGAATGAGTCCAAACTGCTTAGACAGGTAAGGACAAACTACTGTACTCATATTAAATACTGAGGCAAAAGTACTGAGTGAATTAGTGAGGTTTATCTAGTAGACTACGTGAGCCTAAACTACCCCGAACATACATGTTTATGAGGCCAAACTACTGTCAGGTAGGTGAGCCCAATCTGCTTTGAACGTCTAAAGTTATATATCCGAAATTGGTATATGCTCGCAGCAGTTTGACCCCAGCCGCACAGTGGGTCCAAACTGCTGCTGGGCCCAAACTACTTTATATACCAATAAGGATATATATATATATATATATATATATATATATATATATATATATATATACAGGGTGCAGCAAAATGATCTGATGGTTTTAAAATAAAAACAACACAAAAATTAAAAGCAATACAAAAGTTTTTATTGCTTATTACAAAATAGTATCCATGTAAATTAACGAAAATAACGTCAGTCCAACCTGTTCCATCAGTTTAAGATCTGAAGATAACGTCCTTCAAATGGTGTCCTTCTTTGGCCAAGCACTCTTCTAGTCTCGCACTGAAGCTGTCAAATACCTTCTCCAACGTTGTACGAGACAGGTTGGCGATTTCTTGGCTTATGGCTTCCTTCAGTTCATTCAACGTGCGTGGTTTGTTTATGTAAACTCTTGATTTAAGAAAACCCCACCAAAAAAAAATCACATATGCTAAGGTCTGGGGAGCGAGCTGACCATGCAATGTCCCCAAAACGCGAGATGACTCGGCCACGAAATTTGGTTCTCAAAAAGGCCATCACCTCATTAGCCGTATGGGAAGTTGCTCCATCCTGCTGGAACCATATCCACCTGCGCAATAAATGATTTCTCTGAAGTTCAGGAACTAGAAAGTTGTTCAACATGATCAGATAACGTTGTGAGTTGACCGTAACTGTTCGACCATCCTCTTCAAAGAAATACGGTCTAATTACACAACTTTTCGATACACCACACAGTAACCTTAGGACTATGCAAAGGACGTTCATGCAGTTCTTCAGGATTTTTAGGTGACCAATAACGAAAGTTTTCTTTGTTTACCGTCCAGGTGGAAATGTGCCTTATCGCTCATAATGAGAATTGTTTCATCAGTCATGAGATCAATCATTTGTTCTGCAAATGCTTTCCACTTTGCATATTCATTAGGCTTTAACTGCTGAACAATAGCTACCTTGTATAGGTGAAAATGCAGATCAAAATCCAATATCCGTCTTACCGAGCGATCAGACATGTGCAAAGCAGCAGCTTGTTTACGAGCCGGGCGTCGAGGACTTGCTTCCACTGCTTGTCTTACTTGATCGATGTTCTCTGGCGTCCGGGCTGACCTTGGACGGCCTGTCGACTTCCGTTTTAACGCCGAACCGGTAGCTCTGAAATTACTCACACATAGCAGAATTGTGTTATGAGTTGGAACTCTTCCTCTTGGACCGACATTAAAACACCTACGGAACTGCCGCTGAACAGCAACGCAGGAATCGCCACTTTTAAAAAACGCCTCGACAACAAACGCACAATGCTCAGCCGACCACTGCTCCATAGCTACTTAAAATGTCCACGAGTGGGCTCTGCGAAGCGCATATCCCCACCACCCCCCACTACCTACTCGCTCAACTGTAAGGTAAAGAAAACCGTCAGATCATTTTGCCGCACCCTGTATATATATATATATATATATATATATATATATATATATATATATATATACACTAGGCAACACCTCTGCACACTTCCGTGTAATGACCCCCCCGATTGGCTTGCAGCCTCGCATGGGAACTCAACATTTTGCCCCTTTGTGGAACTCGACCAGTGGCCTCGCCAAACCTCTCTGCTACAAGCCTCTTTGTGGAACTCGGCCTACGGCCTCGCAGAGGAAAGTTCGGTTTGCGGCCTCACCAAGCCACTATGCTACAGTCCCATTTGTGGATCTCAACATGTCGCCTCGTGAGGCTTATTGCCTTCACCAGGATTCTTAAGCAGTATGACCACTAATTTTGGGGGGGTAGTGGAACCCATAAACATAGCCTTTTCTAAAATCTGATGGTATATTACAGGCACGTAGCCAGGATTACACTTCGGGGGGGGGGGGGGGTCAAAGCAGGGGGGTTCCAGGGGGGGGGAATTTTTGGTTTTTATGAATTAAAAACTCATGTTTTGGTAATTTACAGCACTAAAAAATGGTACCCTAATTTCGGGCCCCTCTTCATTCTTAACTCTTGAATCTTGGCAATTTTCACGTGTCGTACATGGCCATCTGGCAGTGAACAATGATCTTATTACATAGACAAATAATACATAGACACACAAAGCAAAGTCCGTCTGGAAGTTTTAATGTTTTATAAAATAATCGTCTTTTCTGCTTCTTTGCCATCACGTCCAAAACTGCTTCCGCGTCAGGTGCAACTGTGGGTGACAGGAAAGTACAGCAAGTGAACTCAAACGCTCGTTGCTTGTTCTATTACGAATAAATGATTTTATTCGTTTCATTGTAGAAAATGTCCTTTCTACACTACAAGTGGTAACTGGGAGTGTTGCAAAAACCTGAAGGAGCTGGTAAATATGTGGGAGAAAAGACTTGTTGCATGCTTCCATTACTTCTAAAATGTCTGAGGGTTTCTTGACATTTTTTGATGAGTTGCACCATACCCTGTATTCACCTGTAAGTGTAGTAAGTGAGCTGTCATCAGGACTATCACTGGACGAAAGGTAAGCTAACAGGCATTCCAACATGTCTTCTTTCTCTGGCGAAGCAAATCCTAGTAATAATGCTTGGAAAGACTTTATGATGTTTTCATTGTTTGAAAATCGTTCTTTCATATTTGTTATAATGCTATCCAAACATGGCACAAAAATCGAAACTCGAAAATACTCTTCAGTTGACTTAACAATATGATTAGAGCGATGTTGTAGTCGTTTATTTATTCTTGGTGCTTCTAATTCCCTATTAAATATTTCTTGAGACATAGTTGAAGCACGGTTGAAAATATCTTTAAATACTTTATCAGCTGAATCTCTTAGGTCTTGTAACGATTGAATAACCTCATTAGCAGAACTTACGACTGCTGCAAGGTCGTACCTTTCGTGCTGGAGGTATACTGAAAGGGGTAAAGTTATGCTGAATATTTTTTCGCACACTAACAAAGATAATAAAAAAGTGCTTTTTTCCATTGCCGCTTGATAGGCAGCTGCAGCCCCAGCACTTTTTCTACTTGAGTTGGAAATTTCCTCAAGACTTGCATACACAGGTTCAGTTAGTTCTACAAAGTTTTGAAGGCTGGTGTGGCGCTCAATGAACCGAGTGTCGCAAGCTTTACTCAATCGTGTCTTTTTGTTATCTTTTTGTTATAAAAATGTAGTAGACCATAAAAATAAAACATTTTAAAAATTTTGGGGGGTCCGGACACCCAGGACCCCCCCTTGGCTACGTGCCTGGTATATTAATAATTAAAAGGAGAATACCTTTAATTTGATACCCCAAATTCAAATGCATTATTTGTGAATTGATACATATTACATGCATATCTCACACGTCCTATAATAGTTATAACTTAAGAAAAAAAAATTCAAAATTAAATTATCACTATGCAATTATAATTTATTTTTTCTTACCTAACTTAACTTTAACAATAATAAAGCAACAGACAAAATACTTAATTCCTTAAGAAAAAACTCGTCAATCGAATAGCGTTCTTTATCTGAAAGGTAATCTTTTAATGCGTTTTTAAATTGTTTATCTTTAAGATTTCTTATACTTATAGGCAAGTAATTAATGAACAGAACTCCTGCAGCGAGACAATGCCTGGGTGTGCGGAGACCTCCACCATGCCTAGTTGGGAAACGGTGCTCAGCGCTGATTGTTTATAGATCATGAATATTTTTATATATAGATAAAATTGCCTTGTATATAAACATGGAAATAAAAGTAAGTATTTTAAGTTGGCGAACAACCCCTCTACACGAAGTTAATGGAGACAGTCCAGAAATTATTCTAACGGCTCTTTTCTGCTCAAAAAACATCCTAGAAGTGTGGGATGAACCATCCCATACTTCAATTCCGTAAGACATGACTGAAGAGAAACAGCTATGATACGCCATCAACAAAGCGTTTGGATCCAAGAAAGGATATAGGGTTCTAAGGGCGAAATATGCTCAACTTAATTTGCACAAACCCCCGAAACATGCTCAGACCAAAGCAAG